>VZTL01063323.1:0-34080 GCA_013400535.1 Scopus umbretta
TTTTTTTTTTTTTTAGTAGGTTTCAGTGAGCCACATGATAGTGATTAAACATGTGACCTGAGCAACTTGGAGTCCAAATTCCAACTTTAAGTAGAATATGCACTTTTGATAGAGAATCTAGTGCTAAAGGCTTTCAAGGATGAAAAGTACCAATTTATTTTTGTATTTAGAATTTTTTGTAGTGTTTTAAGATTAAATTGTAGGACTCAAAACTGAAATCCAATCGATATAGAATAGTTCATTTAGAGTTAATTTAACTTTTGTTAGAAATTTTGTAAGATGACAAAACAGGTTCAGAGAGATCTTGAAAAACACTTCCCTGAGAGAAACTAGACCATAACTTGTTTCTAATTAAGATTGGTTTGTTACTTTGAAGTTTGAAGACCCAAAAATGTTTTTTAGAGAGACTTATTGTGAGTGATACAGGAGCTGGGTTGGTTCTGGAAAAGATCCTGCAGGGGACAGCTCTGCAGTAATAATGATAAATTGTTGTGTTGCTGCCTGTCATCATTTCAGGTTTTGCCCCTCACCTACGACTGGCTGTCAGTCTCTTCCTTCTTTGCTCTGCTATTGTTACCTCCTCAAATTCCTTACCCTTTTTGTGCAGAACTCTGCTAGAAAAGGAGTTACGAAAGCGAGCTCCTTATGCCTGTGTGAGCCTCTTGGAAGCAAATCTTGCCTACTTTGGTTTGCAGCTGGGAAGGGGAGATTATTGGGCTGTTACAGACATTAGTGTGCTGAATTCCTGGTGCTCTGGGAATTCACACTACATGCTTTTGGGATGATGGCAGATGGAGTGAAGGACCTCTTCAGTAGCAAGTCACATCTGATGTGGGCTTTCAGATAACTAATTTTCTTTTTTTGCTTTGTGAATGTTTTCAGGCGGGAGCTACTTCCATGTGGGCTTCCTGCTGTGGATTGCTGAATGAAGTCATGGGTACTGGAGCTGTCCGTGGCCAGCAGGCTGGCTTTGGGGGAGGTGCTGGCCCGTTCAGATTCACACCAAATACAGACTTTGCGGCATATCCACCTCCAGCTGCGGCGGGCGCTAACATAGTTTGCAAAGCCTGTGGACTTTCCTTTTCAGTTTTCAGGAAAAAAGTGAGTATATTTCCTATTTTACCTAGTGTTTTTACTCATATGAACTAATCTGTAGGCTCATACTGGGAGCTGAATGTGTGTGTGTACTTAGATAAGGAAACCCGAGGCAGATAGCCAGGAAGGGAGTAAGTGCCTTATTCTGAGGTTACAGGAAATGAATGTCAGACAGGATTAGAAGTTAAGAGGTCTGATGTTCATTAATCGGTGACACACTGAATTTGGTCTGACCTAAAAATTAGCGGATTCTAATTTGTAAGATACGTGTTTTAGCTTCAGAATCTTGAACATTAAAACACGTCTGGTTTTGAAGACGATACCAGACATAGTGGTTGGGTCCTGGAATGAACAAACTGGGTGATGGAAAAGCCAAAAAGTCGCAATTTAGTATCACCGCTTCTTTCTGTGAAGTACTCGTATAGTTCTGTTTGTTTTCTAACCAGGTTTAGTTCTGTTAAATGCTATTGCATTCCGACAGCCTCTTCCTTCATTTGGAGGCAGGTTGGTGGGTTAATGCGGATAAATACAATTGAGATAGTTAATATTGTTTCTCTGTATCACGACTGTCCAGCATCTTTATATTGTCCACTCAGTGACCTAATTCTCTGCAGCTCTTTTAGATAAACATGAAGCCTCTTTCCTCAGTCTCTCTGTTCGGTTTCCCCCTTCCTGTGTCCTGTAGTTTGCATGGCAAACACTTCGTTGAATTGAGTGCTGTGTAGGGACGTTTTCTGAAGCTAATACTAAATTACTAAAATCCTGAGAAACTTGAAGTGTTTGGATTTGTTCACAGCAGATGAGATGACCATTTAAAATCGCTGCTGAAAGTCTTGCCTATTCTAGCTTTTGTGTACTGTAGTGAGTCTTTTCAACAAAGCTCTCTTCAGAAATGAGATCTGTGCGTTTGGGGAGTATTTACCTACCGTGTGATTCATCACATTTAAGGCCCACTTTGAATTCTTTGAGTCAATGGAGGAAGAAGTATGTTCTTCAAAGTTGGGGGATTATACTGTTTTTACACAGGTGAAAAGAGCAGTGACACTTAGTATATTCGAAAGTATTTTAACATACCATAAAATTGACTGGCTTTCAAGTTTGTTTATTGTGTAAGGCTACAACTTGAGTACTTCATTCATTTGTTCAGTCATAATGTTTCATTCACCAAAACCTCAGATCAGCTGACAGTAGTGCTACAAAAGCAACGGACTGCCTTGGAACACCTGCAAAACTATCTGAGGGGGCAGTTTTCTAGACTTAAATCCTAAAAATGATGTATGTCAACATTGACGATGAAGACGCTAATAGTAAATTACATAGCCTGGAGAAGGAAGGAGCGGGGTCTAGATCTGTTTTCTATGACATACAGCTGAATGGTTATTTTCTCTTTCTACTTAGCATGTGTGTTGTGACTGCAAGAAGGATTTTTGCTCAGTTTGTTCAGTCTTACAAGAGAATCTCAGAAGATGTTCCACTTGTCACTTGCTGCAAGAAACAGCCTTTCAACGACCTCAGTTAATGCGATTGAAAGTAAAGGATCTGCGTCAGTACCTGATTCTCAGAAACATACCAACGGATACTTGCAGAGAGAAAGAAGACTTGGTGGATCTTGTGCTGTGCCATCACGGATTAGGTTCGGAGGAGGACATGGACGCTAGTAGCTTGCATTCGTCACGGTCACAGACTTCCGGGTTTTTTGCTCACCCATTTTCGATGTCTGTATCGGTGTCGTCTCAAGGAGAACTTGCAAACAGAAGGGGAAGCACAGGAAATGGAACACCTTTACGGGTACAATAATTAACATGTTTTTTATGGTATAGTGTAGCTACTTTTTTATTTGTTTTAAGAGGGGTGCATTACTTTAAAATAAAATGCCAATTGGTGCAGTGCAGGGTGGCAGGAAAAATGGCGTTTATATCTCTTGCCTGAAAACAGAAGGTGACTAGGTAAGATTACTAGTTTAGGTGATAGAGTTGACTTAACTTGATAATGATTGGTAACAATTGAAACTTGTCATCTGTGATCAGTTTGGTACAAAGGAAAATATTTTATAAGGGATAATGTGGTTTTATCCTGATGAGTTTCATTTTGTACACAGGGACAAACGGAAACATCTTCTATAAATAACGAAGAAGAAGAAAGCGCAGAAGAGCAGGTGAGATATGAACTATCCAGAGAATGAATTTTTGGCGTGTTGACACCATAAAGTGTTTAGATCTCTCTCAACATTTACTGTCACACTCTAGTTTGTTCCGAGTTAGCCGTCTAGCAATGCGTATCTGCAAATACTTGTTTTAAAAAGAGTAAGACTTTAGCCAAGCTGCTGCAGCTTAATGTAGCACCAGATCTGCTGCTCTGAACTGACCCGGACAGTTAAAAACATACAATTGATGTGTTTCAGACCCCCGGATTGTCCAGAAAGCGAGCAAGGGCGTCTTTGTCTGATATTTCAAGCCTGGAAGACATCGAAGGGTTGAGTGTCCGGCAGCTGAAGGAAATACTTGCGTGTAATTTTGTCAACTACTCAGGATGCTGTGAAAAATGGGAACTTGTGGAAAAAGTGAGCAGACTATACAGAGAGAGTGAGGAAAACCACAAGACACGTAGGTTTATATTTAATTCTCACTTTTTTAAGACTAGTTATTTTCTGGTTTCCAGTAGCTGGTTCTGCCAACAGAAGGACTTGGTATCTAACTTGGTCTGCTCAGCTGGAACAACTGGGAAGTGTGTTTTAACAACTCAAGCTGCATCTAGAGTAGCTGAACATGGTTCTAGTGAGTAAATGAAGCTTTCCAGGATTGTGCTGGGGTTTTTGAGACTTCTCCCCTTTCCCCCCATCCCCAAAGCTCAGAGAGCTCAGCTTTCATGGTGAAGGTAAAATGGCACAGTTGAGAACCGGTTCCTCAGAGAACATGAAACTTGGCACCTCCGTGTCCTTTGTTGGGTTTCACAAGGTATTAGTGAGAGAGCTTCTCAGCAGCTGTCAACAGACCAAAGCAATTCAGGTCTTTTACTGTGGTAAGAGAATTAAAAGCTGCGGTGGCAGGAGTCCAAGTTCAAGTGGTTTGGTCTCAGTCCATGTTTTCATGATAAGGCGGTTCTGTGGCTGCAGCTCAGCGACTGGTACTCTTCGGTCCTCTGTTACACTCGACAGTTGGAGTCTTTCACTTGTGTGACTGTAGTATATCCGCCGACTGATTCCTGTTCACAAAGTATAATCTGAGGAGCAACTTTTTTATGTCGTTACCAGCATGGAAAATGCTTGCCTGGCTCTTCATTCCTGCATCCAGCGGTCAGGCTGTAAAGAACAGGGGACTGTGGTGACTGGGAATCTTAGTAGCCCTGGGCCACTTCACAGCCGGATTGTGCCAGCATCTACGCTGCAGGGGCTGTGATAATCGGGTGTGAAATAACCAGCTAATTGGGGTGGAGAAGGACTGTGAAGGTGGGAGGCTGTTGGTGAATGTCAAAACATGGCTTAAGCGAGAGCCTTGGTTTCGTCATAAACCAGAACTGAAAACCTGTCTGAAATCAAGCTTTAAACTTGGGATTTTATTTTTTTTTCCAACCTGGTCTGACGGAACATTCGGTTATTGATAGGGGATGTCGTCTATTTGCAATGGAACTTGACAGGTTTTGTTCCCGTCTGCCATCTTCACCACCTACTTAAGGCTTCTGCTTCTTAGTCTGCTTTTTTATTACTGTGTTTAATCTTCTGAGGAAAGGGTTCTGCCAAATGAAGGAAGCTCAGAGATGGAAAACCAACACGCTCTGCATCTTAATCCACTACATTATTTCACAGTCATTATGTTCCAAAGTGAAAGTGATCTCCGAGTTTAAAGAATGAAAATGAATATTGGATGTTCACTTAGGGATTTTCTAGTTCTTGTTTCTTTGGGGTGTGGGGTTTTTTTGTGGGTTTTTTTGGTTTTGTTTTTTTTTTAATAAAAAAAAAATCATTTTTAGCTGTGGGTTAGAAAAACCATTGTGAACAGGGAGCAGCACTATTTCACGTTAAATTAGCTGTTTGTGTAGCTTCGTGGTTGCCTGAGCTGGAACTTACCTGGTTTTCCAGGGCCTGAAGGCGTGACCTCCCTCTCTTGTGTTTCAGAGGGCGAGAAGATGCAGCTGAACGACAACGACGATAACCTGTGTCGGATCTGCATGGACGCGGTGATCGACTGCGTCCTGCTGGAGTGCGGCCACATGGTCACTTGCACCAAGTGCGGCAAGAGGATGAGCGAGTGCCCCATCTGCCGACAGTACGTTGTACGGGCCGTGCATGTGTTCAAATCGTAAACCAAGGCCAAAGCCGGATTTTATAGTCACCCTGCCATTTCTGTGGGCAGGAGTGCTGAACCTTGGGGCGTACGTCAGCTTTTTAGTTCTCGGTAAATGCAACATTTTGAACATCAGGATCCAGAAGTTTGTGAAACATTTTTCTACAGCGTACTGACTCCTACGGTTGGGCGGTACAACACGATGCCTGTGTGTACAGTAACAGCGCTGCCTGACTTACCTTATACACCCACAGACTGTTTGAGTCAAACTGTTTACAGCAGTTCTTGCTCTCTTCTGAAGAGTATCATCACCTCTAATGATCGCATTCAGTACTCAGCAAGTGGTCAGAAAACACCTTTCCTCGACCACATTAGCGGGTTATGTTGTCTAGTGCATTAGAAGCAACAAATATATATGGGTTGAATATTCAGCTTTTACGTAACTATAGAATGTAACTGTTCCAACGCTGTCCCTGCAACAGTGTTAACAGTATAAAATACGATTGTAGAAAGCACTGCCATTAACTGTACCTGCACAGAAGCCCTTAAGCAAGCTATTTTATGCCAACTGCTTCCTTCAGCGTGTCTGCCATTACACATGTACCGTCTTAGCTGTTCTTTGTAAACATACAAAAAAAACTCCGTCACTTTGCAGGGCTCTGCCATGTGCTGTCCAGATACCCATTACGATGTGTTTTTTAGTTTAGGAATAAAATATTTTTTTAAAAGGGGTATAGTAAACCATGTTACTGTGGTCCTTACTCCACCCATGCCTATTGTAACTATTAATCTTACGTGTGATGATTGTACGCCACGTGCCGACAGCCTGATGTTACTGTGAATACTAATCAGGGTCATGAAACTACTTGCTGCTAACATGTGGAATGTATGGTGTTACTAACCTTAACCGGGGAGGGCTTCATGAAGGACAAGGGAAAGGAAACACGGTATTTGTTTCAAACCTCACATTCACAGACTTTTAACTGAGGCCGAGTCTCCCTGAACCATGCTTCCCAGCGGCTGCTGGGCGACCTGCCTTGCTCCGAGCTGGGCTTGGTGCCAGCGGCAGGGGTAAGGCTCCTCTCGGAGCAAGGATCTTTATGGTCCTTGTGGCATACCCGTGATGGACAACTTGGGGAAGATAGGGGCAAGAATAGCTCTCGTTGTGGGGACAGGCTGCCTCTGGCCCTGCCTCTGGCCAAGCACAGCCGCAACAGAGTTTAACTAAATTCACTGTTTTTTAAAAAAAAAAAAAAGAGGTGAGGAAGGACTGAGTCTGCCCTGGATGGTTCTCCTTTACACAGGGTTGCTCAATGAAGCTACAGTTTCTCCTTTTGATTTCCCCCACGCTAGCAAAGTAACAGAGAGGCTGTACATTCTACAGCCTGTTTTGCCTAGGCTGTAGTACCTGAGAACTCTTACCTCTGCTACACTGTCACGCCTGCGCTTGTCTTTTATGTGAAAAAATAAGCTGGCTTGAGAAAGAGAAAGTCTCTCCTCATCCTCAAAGTAAGATACACAGGTCAGAGACATTGCTGGTTATTTTTCAGAAGGGAGCAAACCTCTCAACGGCTTTATTTTTTAGAAGTTAACTTTTTAATGGTACTTAATTCCTGGAGTCTCTGTTCAGTGGGTAAGCTAATGAAGAAAAACATACCCTACGTGTTGTTTCCATGCTGATCATTAGCCACACACGCGTAATAAAGATTTGTGACGGGCTTCCTCAGCCTCAGTCTCTTTTCTTAACCAGCTCGGGGAGCACTGTTGGTAACTCAGCTCAAGCTTTAACGTTCTCCTTGAGCCCTGGAAGCGTTCCTCTAGACAAACCTGGGCACGTTCCAGCCTGAGGAAGGCAGAGGTGGGTGTTTTATCCCCTCCTCTGTAAAAATGTATTGGAACATGCCAACCTAAAGGCACAGGACACAGCCCAAGTGCTGTGAAAGCACTGCTCGTGGCATGACGGGAAGAGGGGCTCCTGCTGTTACTCCTGGCTTTCACCAAGGCTAGAAACCATGGCCTGCTCCGCGCTCCCCAGCCCTGAAGCCCAAACACAGCTTCCCCCTGGAAACAACGCCCGCAGAGTTGTTGGAACAGAAGCCCGCAGAGCCAGCGCCTGTTTTTGTACAATTGTTTATACAAATTCAACAAAGGTAAAACTGCATCAGGAAGGTCTACGAAAACAACACCGTACAACAATGGCACTTATGAATGCAGAATTTTACAATCAGGAAATAACCATGTTATAAACCTTAAATGAGAACTCAACTCACACTTCAAAGAAAGAGAGACTACGTTTGACCATTTATTCTACGGCTGGACTCACTGTATAAATTAATTTTATATTGAGTACAAGAGCTCATGCTACAGAGTGAAACCCTCCTATGTGCAAAAGCTGAAATTGGAATTTTTTTTTTTAAAATTTTGAGAAAAAGATGATTTCTATACAGATAAAACTTGGCAAAGTGTTTTACTTCAACTATAATTTACACCTTATTTCCACAACATGCTTATGTCACTTCTGAAGTATAACAAAGCAGGATATAAACTTCCATTAAAACATGCTTTAAGTTGAAAGTGTTAACCTACTTTTCCTGACCTGGGCACGTTTGTAGATAGATACTGTCTACGAAGTATAGGTTAAGTTCTCGCCTACCATAAGTAAAGATAAAAATTGGCAATCAAAACCGAAACACTGGTAATGCATTCAAACATTGCATAAATAATTTTTAAACAATTTTTGTACAAAAATAGTTCTGCATAATGTAAGATGTAACAAAACAAAACGTGTTAAGAAGGCAGAAATGCAGTGCGTGGTCCACTTTCATGACACCGGCTGTTGTTGTTGTTGTTGTAAGAAATGAAAAGCAGAAATCAAATTTACACTACCAAGCACATGCTGTGGTACTTTAAATAACAGTATTTCTTGGAGATCAGTCGTCTTCCGGGTGTGAACAGTTATCATCGGTAACAGTCGCCTTATGAATTTGCATAAGAGCCAGTGCAGGACATCCCAGGTAGACTGAATTAGTGGCACAAGTTGAGATTCTTAACATGGGTAGTTTCACGTTGTTCTCGACAAGAGTTGTAAAATCCAATCGCGGTATTTTTCCAATATTCCAAGTTCCCAATTGAAAATAAAATCCCTACGCGTTCTTAGTCCCTTCCCCCCCGCCCCAGTATTTACACGTGTCCTTTAACTAACTCAGTTTTTGCAGAAGTTTTTCTTCCACTTGCCCAAACTGAACACTTACTGACATTTCTGCTATGAACTGCTCGCAGCCTTCTTTTGTCACTTGCTTGCAGTACCTCAGGTCGATCTGGCAGATGTTTCCACAACGTTTGAAGTAAGACAGGCACTGGTCAGTGACCTTATTGCAGTCTGCCGGGAAGAAAAGGGAAACACAAAGGGGGAGAAATTGAACAGCGTGTCCCGGTTTGCTCTCCAGCGCGAGGACGGTTTATCCCGACCGCGGCAGGTCCTTCGCGCTCCTCCTGTGCTGTGCCGACAGCAAAATCGCCCGGCCAGCCCCATTCTCCGATCCCCGCGGCTCTGCCGCATAACCGACAAGATAAAGCGAAGCAGGCCGGATGCGCAGAGTGGCGGCCTTGGAAAATCCCCCACGGAGGGCGAGCGAGGAGCCACGGGTCGCGTTGCACCTAAGCAGGAGGTGGCACTCCTGTCGGCTGGCGGTGGGCCTGGGGAGAGGCTGGGCACCTGCGGCATCACCCATGCCGGCAGCGGCACATCCAGCTCCTTAAACAGAGTCCTGAGTGTTTCACACCAGCCTACCGCCAACGGCCGATTCCCGTCCTCCCCTCTCCCCTGCGCTGTGCTGCTTACCTGATAAATTAATTTCCGTTAATGAATCCCGCGTGGTGGTTCCAACCGCGGTCAGCAGGTTAATAGACTGATCTGTCACGTGATTACAGTAACTAAGATTGAGTTTGGAGAGCAGAGGCATGTGCCTTATGATCAGCCGCAAAGAAGCATCCGTAATATCCAGGCCAGCCAAACGCAGCTCAACTATATTCCGTAGTTTACTCCGGTTGTCGATCTGGCCTGGAAAGCAGAGGCAGCAGGTCACTCCCGAAAGCCTCACCCCGAACTGCAAACATCTGCAGATCTATATGAAATGCACTGTGACACACAACACTGCTGCCCTACGTCAACTTCAGACGCTTTTGCCTGTCTGGAGCTTTGGAGGGGACATCAGCAGGAACACTTGTCTATTTTTGGAACAGGCACATGGACAAAGCCACCTCCTGATTTCAAAACAAAAGGGATGAAAGTAACTGCAGGGGCCCAGCGGAATTACAAGTCAGGAATAAGCAGTAGGCTGTGCAGTGCATGCCAGAAAGCAGATCTGATTTGCTCAAAATTTCACCTGAGCTGATATCCGGGCGAATGTGGCATGACCCACAGAACTGCTCCTTCCCTGAACTGGAAGAAAGTGTTTCCATACTCTCTAAAGTACACCCGTTGCAGCCTGAAGAGAAGAAAGTCAGACAGAAAACCAGCACAGTGGCTCAGACGACTGTTCAGCAGCCAGAGAACATCACTCGTTACCCAGTGGCTTCCAGCGGGGCGGTGTTGCAAGTCACTACTTTGAACCCCTCGCGCGTCAGCAAAGCCCAGAACCCCGCCGGTGCTAGCTGCGGGGGTTTCTGCCCCCTTCCTCCAAGGGGGACTAGCAGCAGAACGTGCCACAGAACGGCTGGGACAGGTCTCCCGCGTGCTCCTCCCGCCTGTTACCTGGCCGGTTATCTGTGGGTGGTGACAAGAGGTCTCTCATTTGCGCGTCTTTCAGGCCTTCTGCCCACTGCACGTCCAGAGTTCGGAGTAAAGGACAACTGGAACTACAAAGTGCCGACACTGCTATCCATGAGCACCCTGATAACAGCAGGTCTCGCAGACCTGCGGATACAGAAGAAGTTGGAGCACGTGGCCCGCCCAGAGGGACACCCGCGGCGATCTCTGCTACCGCGCACAGGTCGGGGTGAAGCTCAGTGCCGCTCTGACGAACAATGCCAGCACCCCAGGGGAAGCAGGGACCCCGTGAGCCTCCTCCTGCCCCGCTCTCCATCTCCCCCACCATCTGCAACTTCATTACTTCACTGCGCGAGAGCAGACCCCACCACCCCCTGTGCTAACCGCGTCACCACAGGCACTTTCCACAGCAGCGTTACCTGTTGACGAAGACCCGCCTCAAATTAGTGAGCCTAGCATGTCAAGTAGTCACAACATAACTCATTTTGGGCCCCTCTCAACCTGCTGATGCTTCATTCCTATGTATCTACTCCTCTCCTAGGATACCCAGATCCCTGTAGGCATTCCGCAGAGACTGGATACAAACTGGTTTGACTAAATTCAGTGAAGTGGTCAAAAAAACCGATCACTTACCTGGCAGTCTGTTGATAAGCCAACTCAGCTGCTTTTTAGATATATTTGTCCAGCTAAGATCAAGGGTTACAGGCTGTCTCCTAATAATGCCACTAAGCATAAGTGGAGTGATGGATTTACAATGGTTTAAATCTATTTTGGTCCATAATCTTTTGTCACAGCACCTACCCAAAAAGAAAAACAAAGCCAACAGCACTTAATCTGGCACTCATTTTGATTTCTCCAAGACTTTAACAGGTGCCATTAAACAGTACAGAAAACTACATATATAGCAAAAGTACAAATAGCAAAAGTAAGGCTGAGCGCTATTAAGATAAGCACAACAACACACAGTGTTATGTAGGTTTGAAGTTTCTCCATCAAATATATCATGAAATGAAGCATGGAATTACTTCCACAGAATTACAAGTGTCAACAACTTTGGATCCCATTCTAAGTCATCGCAGCACTTACTAAAATCCATTTTCTTGTCTGAAGACAAGCCACACCTTCTGGCTTACCTTTGAACATAAAGATTGGTTTTAAATATTGCTGTCCCCATTTCCCCTGTGCTTTCCTTGCTTAAAACCAGGGAATTTTGTAAAACAGAACCCCCTGTCCCCCGTTCTAAGCTTCCGTGTTATCCCCATCTATGTGGCTTATGTGTTTATATGCTCTCTGTGGTTCTTTAAGGGCAACAAGCAAGAAGTCCTAACGAGCGTGCAAGATTCTGCATTTTGTCATTATTTTTTTTTCCACTAGAAGAATAACTGCACTTACGTGGAACGGGCATTTACCAGCTTTCTGTGACACCAAGAAGCCCATGGAGGAAGTGCTCCACACACACGATCTTGCACCGAATTATCAACCTCTCAACCTTCCTGTCATTTACCCAGTTTGTTACTAGACTGCGCTGGAAAGGAGCCTCTGTTACCATTTGCCCGTCTGTGTGCACATTACAGTTGAATCCGAGATGGCAGCCAACAAGAGACTTTACTGCAAGTTCAGTGAAACAGATAAATCTGTCTGCTAATGCTTCCTGCTGCCATACAGTCACCCACTGTGTCAGTGTTCACACTCTGGTACCCCGGGCACCCAACGGACACACTGCGAGGGAATAGGATAATGAAGGATCCCTCCCGTCAGCTCTGCCAGCACGGAACACAGGGAACGGGATGGGATCGCTCTCCACGTACCCCCTACAGGGAAACAATCAGCACGGACCTTCCAAGAACACCGAGGGCACTGGGAGATCTTCACTATATCTCAGGAGATAATAGCTGAACTGAACAAACAACTGCATTAGCAGTCAGCAAGTCCCGGGGGCAGAACGACACCGAGACTTAGCGTGACCTAGACTGGCAGTTCTAGCAGGCGAGAACATTGTGGTGTCTAACTACGGAACAGGCTGCTCTGGGGCGTTACAGCCCCGGCAGGCTGACGCTGGTGCTGACACACACGCACACACAATTCCCATCAGAAACGCTGGGAACTGCTGTTTCTGAGAAAGCACCAGAAGACATGCTACTTCTCCAGACACTGCTGGTCACCCCTTCTCCCTGGGCTCGACAGAGCTTCAGTGACGAGCCGCACACCTCTTCTAGGAGGCGTTAGTGCCTCTGTCACCCACTTCCCTTTCGAGTCCATCCTGCTACAGATGTTAGGCCTAGCTCGGTTTCCCGCCCTCCTTACCATCTGTTCCAGGTCTTGCAAACTCTCATACAGATGCACAAGTCTCTATGACTGAGGTAGCTAAAGACAGCCATCCAGACTTCCCTCTGCATCACGTGGGCTGCCCCGTCATCCAGGGGGAGCGAGTCCGGAGGGGGGCTGATGGGAGGCGGCCGGATAACGTGCCGTTCCATCTGAATGCATTTGGGAGGAGAGAGCGAAGGTGGTGGCCGGGTTATTCCCCGAGGTGTGCTTCGCAGGCTGGGGATGAGCTGGTGCCTCAGCTCCCGGGGAGTCCCGTTTAACCCTTTGCTGAACCTATGGAGTCTCTCGCTGTTGTTCAAAGCACGCTTAGGTTCCTCGTTCTCGCTCTCAGGTTCAGATTTGATGGGTTGGTGATTCTCATTGGCAAGGCTGTTCTCGGTTTTTTGGATCTCCTGGTTGAGCTCCTTGCTGAGCTCCTTGCTCAGTTCCTTATTGGGAAGCCGCCTTTTCCGCCTCATCTTGAACTTCTTCTTGTCCCTAGGCTCGGCGCCCTCCGTGCTGGGACCTGCAGTGGGCGAGCTGGACCGTGACTGGTCACTATCCTTGGACCTGGGAGGTGCTTCTGGCAGGTCATCCTCTGGCTCCTGCTTGAGGCGCCGCAGGGGTTTGATCATGGCATTTCGGTCATCTGGAGCCTTCCACGATCGCCTCTGAAAAGGAAGAGACAAGGGCTGACTATCTGAGCAAGAACGTGCTCAGCAATACTTCACATGCTGATGCTCCACACAGGCAGCCCTGCCCGGGGGGGTCGGGCTGCCTGCCAGCACCGGGCGCCACCCCTCTGAGCCAGAAGGGTACATTCACCAGCCAACGGTATCAAGTTCAAGGGCCATCATGGATGAGGAGTCCAGCTATTGGCTCTCTGGACTCCAAGAGAGTGATAAATGCATTTATCCACCATGCATAATCCTGCAGATTTAAGGGCCTTACTCATTACACAGTGAACAATTTATATGCAGAAGATAAGCAGCATACTACAGACAGCTTTTTTCCGCAGCAGGCCAGAAGAAACCAGGCTTGGGACACATTCACTGGGCACCCACTTTAAACACCGGCTGACATGCATTCATGCCCAGGGGCCAAAAGGTCAATTTCTGAAACCTCCTGAATCGCAATCACCGACTCGCACTGTGGCTGTGCTGTTGTGGCCCTTATTGCTGGCCACTCACAGCCTTGTTTAATTATGCTTTAGCTGCTCCTTTACATCCTACTACACTCTGCTCGTCCGCTCAAGCTTCCCCCACCTCCGATGCATGCAGAATGGGGAGTGTGACTGACAGGTCTGGCACGCTGTTAGCCTGACGAGACCTCGCGCTGACACGATCTCCAACGCGACGCAGGCTGACAGGGGTGAGCTGGCACCTTCTTCCCTGCCCCAGTCACTGTTCATAACAGCAAACTGCACTTCACTTGCTTGCATTAATCAAATCTCTCTTTGATGCACACCAGACAGAAGTGTAAGAGACGTACAAACTAAGACCAGGGATGACTTCAAGTCTAATCTGATCACCACAAGCAAGAAGCCACCAACTGTTAAAATGAAACAGCTCTAATAAGAGGAGACCTGGACTGGCAAGAAAAGGTGAACTGCTGTGAACACACTTGTTATATCAGAAGGTCTGTGCTTTCGCAATAAACTAATTGGATCAAGTCGGTGGATCGTTCCTATGCTTCAGACTGCGGCGCACAGCACTGAAAGCTGATCACCCTGCCTTTAAGTTAGCATATTATAAAGGAAGAGGTCACAGCGAGTTAATGACAGGTTAGAATAAAAAAATTGCATCATCGGACTACCGTCAGCTTGCAGCATCCTTCACGCAGGATACCGACGAGCGCTTAGTTTAAAGGTATCGGACTTCTGCTATAGTGCCGGATTGTGAGAGGTCATCAGTACTGGCGTGCCAGGTCGCCCCTGGCTCCCTGGGGGGTCAGCATGGGCACTCCAGGGACATGCTGTGGTACAGACTGCTGAGGGGGCTGTGTGGCAGGGGCAAGATTCAACCACACAGGAAGACTGAACATCAATACAGAAACAGAATTTTATTCCTTGGGTCATCGAGACACAGCTTGCTGCTGTCATTTAATACGGGACAATGGAACAGAAAAATATAACACCAGACATTGCAGCTAAACTATCCTGGAGTGTAAAGGTTTCCATGAGAGAGATATTCTGTATTTTCAAGATGTAAATGCAATAATAAAAATGCCTGCAGTGACACAAGGACATGACCGAGAGAGAAACTGGCTCATCATTCAGCTCACAAGAGGAGAGAGGACTAAAAGGGATTGAGAACACATCTATTAAAAAGGCAAAGTACCTTCTTCCTGAAGAGTTTCTCTTCTTTTCCAAGTTCTAGCTGTTGGAAGAAAGAAAAGTAAAAACCCCAAAACACGACATTTGTTGTGCTGCCTGATGAAGGTTTGGTGATCCACAGTGCCTTCCTCATGCACTGGGAGGCTTTCATGGAGCAATTCAAGCCACCCCCGTAAACACTGCAGCGAATCCATAGGGATGGGAAAACAAAAGCATGGCCAGAAAGCATATATGCATAAACTGGTATAATGAATTTTGCTCTCTCGTTCCACCAAAGCAACCCCAATCCCTACTTTTACGGTACTGTAGTGTTCCTGCTGTCAAGCCTCGCGGGGCAGACAGGCTGCCACTCCTCGTGAACTACACATGCAGTAAAACCAGCCACCGATTCTGATTTTAAAGCCATCAGCCATTTACTCCTGAGGCACATTAAATCTAGGTCCTCATTTCTACCTCTGCAAACCAGCATTTCTGTATATCCCAAGTACCATATTTTGCCATCCACAAGACAATTCAGGGCGTCCCTGCCTGGCCCAAAAGCTCTGACTGTTAAGTTCAGGGAAAAGCCGTCTACGCCGCTGTTGTGAGCAGCTCCTCCTCTCTGCAGGGTACAGGTGGTGTCATTTCTAAAGGTCCTCGGATGGGTTATGAGTATTATACATCCCTGAATCAGCCACAAAACAAGCTGCCATGCGCCACCAAGTGGATAAAGATGAAAGCGTTCCCATTAAAAATTGATTTTCAACTCATTCCTGCTCCAAGCACCTTGTAAAAGCTTTTCAGTTAAAGTGGGATTTCTAGTATTTTAAATAAAACAACAGCCTTAGCCCAGTGTTTTCAGCCTCTGAACGTCAACCCGAGTGTCGCTGTTCAAACTACTGTCCTGTTAGACTAGCAGTTTTCGGAAAGGAAGATACAACATTGCCGTTTCTTTTGTAACAATCTGGGATTTCAAGATGAGCTATAAGCCAGAAGGCAAGAGACATCAGCCCCAACCAGCCCACGCGCATCTGTGTAAGTACATGAAAAGAGTGTTTTGTCATACCCGCTTTCTCATAGTGGGTTCCTGGGGTTTCTCAAATTTCCTTTTCCTCCACAGATGCACTTCGTCTGACTTTCTCCTCAGTATTGAGTCAACTTGAGTCTTTTTGGAATGTTCCTCTGATTTCCGCCTGGGAGTTTCTTCACAATCCCCTTTCCGTTTTGCAGCATCTGTTACTTCCTTATTGTCTCTGTTCATTTTCTGTTCCTTCAGCAATGAGCCTGGGAGATTTGATGCGTATTTGAATCCTGGTCCGCGCTTTTGCTTGTACGCCAAAGAGACACAAAACACAAACAAACTTTATATCTTATGCCTTTCTCAGCTCTTTATCTAAGTTGCCTCCAACACTGGTGGGTTGATCGCTTTGTAACAGACAAAATGATTAGCAAGGAGTTAAAGTAGTTTCAGCCTTCATAAAGTTATTTTTATAACTACACACTTGCAGTGTCTGTCTCAGTTTCCAAAGAAATAATGTCTCACTAACTCCAACAGACACTTCAGGTTTTGCATAATTGCTTCTGGATTTTGTGGCTTTTTTTTTTTTTTTTAAAGTATTTTCATCTTAGAAGTCAGCAGGCAGCAGTGCACGAAACTGAACTAAATATTCCCCAGGTTTTGGGTGAAGTGATGGTACATGGAACAAGAATACAAGAGTTATTAAAGAACAGAAAGCCATCAGCTTACTTCCTTCAACCCAACTGAATTAGGCACAAAATGAAAAGCTGGTATTGGGCAAAATTGTATCTACAAGCTAGAGGGAATGCTTGAGATTTTGTATCTCATTCCAGCACCACTTATTCCCATTAAACTCACTTTTCCAGTTTTCCCTGCATGGTTGCACTTTGGACACTCCCAGCAGTTCGGCAGCTCATCATTAACCACACCATCCGATTCCTTCACCTGGTGAAAGAGAGGCACAACTCAATTCACAGTCGTGCTGCAAAAAGCTGCAGAAGTCTACAGGTAGATCGTTTAGAGGCATTTTGTACAGCTCAATCTTCTCTGATCGACTGCTGCCCTCCCAACGGCCACAGAAAAGAAGCCCAGGTCACCGCAGATGCTGCACCATCCTGCTGGTGCTGAGCAAGCCCGCAGTCCTGCACAATTACCCTTCTGAGGACGTCAACAGGGAAGGAAAGCAAGCTGGCCGAGTTGGTATTTGACAAAAGGTTCAAGTCTGGGCTTTTTTTTTTTTTTTACAAAGGTCAGTGAAAAATTCCAATTAACACAGGACACAGTCTGCTCTTGCAAAAAAACACCAAAACAACAAAGAACACCCCAATAACCCAAACCTAAATCTCCAACACCCAGAACTGTAATCATGCAATCTCCAAATGTCCTCCCACACCACTTATTGGAAAAGCTCAGTCCCGTCCTGTCCCCCCTACCCCCTGGAGTGAAGCACAGTCTGATCTTTTAATAGGAAGGGATTTTTCCCATACACACACTCTCACATACATTAATACTGTTCGGCATTTTTAGAAGCAAAGCACCCTGCACTGTAATCAAGTGTTCCTTAAAATATTTTTCTTTATGTATTATCAGAACTAACAGTCCCATGCCTCCAGCCCTCAAGCCCATGTGCCAATAAAAATGATGGTTGCCAAGTCAGCTAGAGAACAGGCGCTTTTATTCAGGAGACTGGACACATGAAGGCATTTTTAAGGTTTCTCACACCCACAGTTACCCAGCTAGTGTAAGGAAGAGAAATGCTTACTACTTGACTACCTCTGAGAGATCCTGACGTTTTGCTTTTTGAAAGGGACGACACACACTCAGTGTTGTGACACTACAATAAAAGCACAGGCCTGCCCTACACAGTTGAAAAGCTGCTGGTTTCTGAATTTCCATATAGGAGCCCGCATTACTTTCCAAATAGGAGATAAGCGTTTCTGAAAAAGCATTTATCTGAATGAAACTGTGGATGAAAAGTAGAGCTAAGGTAAAAAAAAAAACCCTCCACACAAACACATACACTCACTGACAGCACATTCACATTTAAGGGTTTAGTTATATATTCAGAAATAAGCCGGGGGGGGGAAGATTAATTTATTACTATTACAGACAACAAAAACATGCTACTGTCAAGACAAATAGCTAGGCATTGGCATCAGCAGCAGGAGACTGCTGCTGAAACAGGCAGGGGCAAAGATCTGCAGATTTTTCATGTTTCTGAAACATTTCCTCCTCTCCTCCCAGCTCAGTGAAAATGCACTAGCTGTGCAGGATCAAACCCTGGCTTTAGGGGAACGGCTTCCTCAAGTCCCCAAGCCAGACAGCAGCCATTCAAGTTTCACCATCCAGCAAGAGTGATGACATGTCAGTCTCTCTCAGCAAGTCTTCTGGAGTTAATAAATGAGTAAATGAAGTGGGCAGAATTTAAATACTGGTTTTATCACAACTGTGCGCCTTTGAACCTTCTTTCCCATGGTAGGTGTAAGATACTCCAGGAGTTGTTGTATACATCTCTGCCTCGGGGGAACAATTCCTGGCCCAAGCCCAAGTTTGGAACAAGTTACTTCCCGCACTGAATATAGAACAAATGCTACTGAAGAGAAAGCATTACAGCTCTGTCCTTTCTGTGAAGTTTAAGGAACTGAACAGATGTGAGGAACTGTAAGCAAACTAATTAGACACACACAAACCTGCCACCAAATCTGTCCCGAGCCTTTCAGGCTGGGTGGGAGGCCAGTTCTGAGTGTTTGCTACAAACAGCAGGTGGGTGTCTGAGCCACAGTGTGAGCCATCTTCAGAAACGTACCTGCAGCATGAGGTCAGCAATTCAGGAAGTCTAAACATGAGACTACGCTACTGTGAAGTCTTCTTGTTAGGGAATATGGAACCCCCAGGATGCTGATCTGACACTGCTGAGTGAGGGCCATGAATTCTGGCAGTGCTAAGACTGAAATAACAGAGGCAGCGGGACACAACTGGGCTGAACCCATGGGCAGCAGTGCAGCTGGGCTGGAAGAGGTCTTTGTACTTCTGCTGTTCTCACAAAGCACCCAAGTATTCACCTTTTCCATCATTAGCACTATATCCCATCCAAGATGAAAAAGAACAGGCTCCTACCGGGGAAAATGAACCCCTTCTCCTTAAGGAAACAGCATCAGACACCACACTCGCTCATACATGCTAACCAGCATTACTAGCAATTTAACATGTAGCAAGAAATTCTCATCAGTTCTCAGTTCAACTCAAATGCTCTGTAACAGTGAAAGGCAATATTCCTCAAAAAATCTCACTAGCTCCCTCTGGAAACAATGCTGCACTCACAAAATGCTCACCAAGACAGTTTTCAGAAGAAACTCCTCAGCAAAATGCACGCTTGTGTTGGTATTGCATTTTCAAGGAAAGAAGCATGGCAGGAACCTCCCATGAGACTCCTCAGTACATGGAGTATCCCAGCTGTCCTTAGCGCAGTTCCAGTGCAAACACCTGATGTGCTCTGGTACCCAGGGCTTCCCCAGCAAGAGGCACCCACTGAAGCCCCTCAAGGCTGCAAGTGTGTCAGCACTGATGCACCTGAGCTACCCTTAATCTCCTCAAAGAGGTCATCCTCTGACATTGTCTTTTCACGGAGAAAATGCACCACAAACATGTACAGACAAATCAGGAAGCTGGAAGAGGACGGACTTCAAACCAGGAACAACCTGCCCTGGAGTACACATTAGCCAGCGCAAGTGCCAAGCTACTCCCTAAGCTTTGGAGATGCGTCTTGGAGGGAATTTACTCCACAAGGCAGTAAGCCAGGAAAGGACACTCCTCCCTTCACTGATCCAGCTTATTCCAGTCTCCCCTGAAAGTACATGTGCCAGCCATTTAACTGGAGATGACCGACAGTTCACATGTACTACTGCCTATTTACTGAGTAGGACAGGAAGGGACTTTCTGTTGGTGGACAGCTGAAGGAGCTGCCCTGGAGCTGTGTCTACACTCAAAAGCACTTCCCACAAGGACTATTTATGGGCTCAAGCAACAGCTAAACATGGCAACAGATTTTTGTCTCGCAGAAGATCATGGAATCCAGGAATAAAGAACAAGGAGGGAACCAAGAAAGAACCTCCATTTTCCTTTTACTGTTCTCCAGTGCATAGTCTCATCTCACCTTCCAAGATGATTCTGAAATCCTACCAGTGCCCCTTTTGTCTCAGTAAATAAACAGTACCAGTTACCTCACCATTCCAGCTCAACAGAAGCACTGAGAAATTAAAATACAAGACACATGAGGCACAGTGTAAATCTCCCACTGCTTAATTTTCAGAAACACCCAAAGCAACGTTGTTCCTAGTTACCAAAACAGCACTCAGAACACCACACATGCATAAAAGAACAAACAGCACTTGCTTGATTTCACAGATCTGACCCACATCCTGTGCAACTAGTCCCAAATGTGGTATGGGGAGAGGAAACCATATTTGAACTGCCACTAGACAACAACTGTGTCCTCTGGACTCAGCCATGAAGTGTCACTGACACAGCAAAGCAAGAGATGGGCGAGCGCAGGGCACCTTCAGGAAGGACTGGAAGAGGAAAGCAGCAGCAGCTACAAGCCAAAACTGAGGTACCTCAAAACGAGCAGCTCCCTCCCTCCCTTCATCAGCCCCAAAGCCTTGTTTTAAGCAGAGCCAAGCAAGCAAAGCTCCCTTTCAGAGCCCATCTGTGGCAGGAGCTGTGAGCACCAATTTCATGAATCAGGGAGACAGCCACAGTTCTGGTTTGCCAGCTACCTGCTTTCTGCTCTAATATGACACGCACAGAGCTTGGTGCAATGCTACGTACAGTGCAAGAGAAATAAAAGGCCAGGAGACCATCACCCCAGGCCTGCATAAGGAACGTACCTCTCCTCCCAGAGATCCCAGAAGGGCCAAAAGCTGCTTTCTGGGGCATGGTGTGTCAGAATACATTTGCTTTGGCAAATCACTTTAACCATAAACAAATCAGCAACAGGAAATGGCTGATCAGCTGAAATGAACCGGCTCTGGAGAAAGGTGGCTTCTAAATGCTAATACACAAAGATATGCCCCAAATGACACTTTTGTTAACAGTAAAGAATACAGCCGCTCACAGGACTCTAGTCAGCCAAGGGTGAACGCTCCTGCAGCCTGAAACTTGCTCAGTTTGTTCTCTAGAGCCGCAGTCTTCTTACTGTAAGATTTGCTCAGAACATCTTTAAAGCCAACTTCCCCTGAAAGATACAGCTGTGCCTGGACAAACACAAGCAGCAAACTACTCATTTGCACTTTGTGGGACACGGGAAGGAGCTACCGATATGGGGATTATGACTAACTCATCCAGAAGTACAGGCAGATTTCTCTGTCCTCTTGAGCTTCCTGTCCCAACTGAAACTCCTCACTTCCTTAAACAAGAGGCAAAAAAGAAAGAAAGAAAAACAAAACAAAAAACCCACAAGACATTTGCATCCACACAGATTTCAGAGGCTGTCCAAGGCAAGAGTCTCTGTTGACAGGGGATGCTGATTACATCAGAGGATCCTGGTTACATCAGAGGATCCTCATCTGCCAGTCTCGACTGCCACCCTGCTTCTCGCACCAACTCTTCGCTCACTTAAGTTTCCAAAGACAAAAATGTGAAAGCTTTCCAATTTCTGTGCACCACCTTTACATTAAGGTGATAAGTAACCCAGTTTTTGGTTCCAACGGGTATCACATCCTTGTACTCACCTTAAGGCATCCTGGGTGTATTATTTCATTACAAATGGAGCATTCCATTAGCATGAGATTAAACTTGCTCTCCTCCTCTTCCACAGTGTCCTCTTTCCCAGCTTCTCCACACACCAGACACACAGCAGTATGAGGCAACACCGGCTGTTTACACATATCAGAAAGTCTTGATCAGGACACAGAAGATATATGGAAACAGAGGAACTCAATGTGCATTTACGGTATCCTCAAAGAGGAGATAAATAGGGATTAAATGTGCAAACTGCTGAAAGCTCCAGCCCAACAGAGCAACGAAGGCAAGAAAAACTGGTTAACAATCAGGGCTGGGTACCCAGACCAAGCATCACAGGACACGCTTCATGGAATGAGAGTGCCCTCTCTCTAGCAACACAGATTAACGGGGCATCCCAGGGACGGACGAAAATTCTTTTTTGGTGGGTCCCTCAAATCTGTGAGCTGGCACAGATGTTGGCATACAAGTCACTTCACAAGTGTACAATGGGAGGGAAAAGAAGCAACCTAGAACATTGCTACTCACATCCATTAAGCTTCACAATCTGACTAGCAATTTGGCAGCTCCCCTATTTTACAAGCAGGGCAGACAGATGTTATGGGACCCAATCCAGGTCTCATGGCAAGCCCACAACAGAACCAAGAACAGACCTTTTTCTGACTGACAGTCCATTATCTAGGGCCCTGCTCCCAACCTGAGCACTGCAAAAAGCACTGCACAGGCACTTAAAAAGATAATTCCTTTCCTGCAAGTGTCACAAGTAAGAAGCGCACTGATTTTTTTTTCTGAGGCAGAAAGAAAACTGCAACATCTCACATATCTGTCACCCATGTCAAAGCACTGAATGCCAGTCTAATTAAAAAGCCACCTTTGTGCTAATGAGGAACAAACTTCTGGTTCGCAGCAATAAGGTATAAGCCTCATTACAAGACAGAGAAGGAAGATCCTCATAAGCAGCTGGCTGTAATGTGAAATTCAATCGATTAGGTTGCAAATCCTTAAGTAGCCAGAGATGTGGCTTTTCACAGCAAGGATCTCTCACAGATGGAGTGAATAAAATGCGCGAGTGGATACTCGCACACCGAACCAAACCTATGCAGCAACAGGGCATCCCTTCAGCAAGTTTCAGATAGGGAAAAACCTAGCTACAGCAAGCCATTACAGAGTACAGCGTGCTGCCCCACACACCAGCATCTGATACATTAGCCACGGCAACACTTTCCTGCTTTCTCACGCCAGTACTTACCCACGCTGCGTTTTAAAAGCATTTTGTGAATGCTATTTAATTCCCACCCTTCCTCCAAGCACGAAAGAGGAATCCCCAGGATCCCAGTCCACCAGCAGGTAACCCAGAGTAAAGCTAAGCCATCCAGAGCCCTAAGAGCTCTGTCCATTTGTTTTGTCCTATCTCTCCCACACAAGAAGTACTTATATCCACACACAAGAACAAACATCTGAGGAGCAGCGCAATTTTTCTTGCTGGGAACAAGGGTGTCTAGGGGAATCTTCTCTGCCCCCCAACTAGCCCTGTCCTGCTGACGGGCTGGAACAGCAGCCATGCTGTCACAACTCGTCCTCCCAGCAGAGAGCCCCCACACTCCCTTCAGACCTATTCGATGCAACATAAAGCATCCCAGGCACTCCTGTTTCCTTTCTTGATTGAACCTAGTGATGCAGAGGAGTTTCCTGTCCTCCAAGCAGCAGTACAGGCTCTCTTAAGGCTTCCGAGTCTAATGAAAGTCTGTATCTAGTTAATATCGTCAGTGTTATTAACCAGAGGAAAGCACAATCCCAGAACTGTAGGGATCATTACTTCCACAGAGCCTCGTTTTGGTGGTTTGGGTTTTTGGGTTGTTTTTTTTTTTGGGGGCTGGAAGCTGTAGGATAGGTTCCACAATGTATTACTACTGCAATTGTTAGAGAACATAATGAACAAGGGTAAAGACAACAGGATTGCTTATAGAAATGTAAGGCACCATTAAAAATTACAACAGTTCAACTTGTTAATTTTCTGTGCTTTTGCTGCTCTAAGAAGGTTTGTAATACTCCCCCTGCTCTTCACACCAATGGGAACCTACGAAGGGCAGAGGGGTCTTCTTCAGTGCATGCAAGGGTGGGACAAGGAATCAGAGTACCCTGGCTACCAAGCCCTGTACTCTAAGCACAGCTCCTGGAAATAAAACTGCAGATACTAATAATTAAAAAAAAAAAAAACAAACTTCTTCATTAGAAGAAAGGGGATGAGAAGATGACTACACTGAGCCAGAAGAGAACCCAGTTCATCTCCAAAAGGCTCAGCCTGTGTATCTAGAGTGAAACAGCTTAGTACGAAAGTTTCCTTCATCAGTCAGGACAAGAAAGCACACTGCAGCCCTAATTTAATCCCTCCACTAAAAAGGCAGCACGATTTCACTATTTCTTCCCCCGGAGAATAATAAATTCTTCATCCATGCTGTTCAATTCACACCACACTCCAGGAAATCAAGTGTTCAAAGAAAAGACACTTGAGCTGCCAAAGCACTCTGCAGAAAGGTAGATATTCTATGTACTTTACTGAAAGATCCAGCAGAGCTGAATCCAGTCCTCTGTGTCAAGAACAGTGCATGGCTTAGAACAGGACATGGAGTGAGCTACCAGGAACAACTACTGGAAACCTCAAGTGCTTATCAGTTGCCTTTTTTTTTTTTTTTTTTTAATCAGTGTCAGACCAAGTCATTTAATGCCTCCACTTCAGTTACCTCATCAGAATTAAAGGCAAAAAAAACCCCACCCTAAATGAAAGGAACTGTAACAAGAGTCACAGAGAAATCAGTATAGATGGGATGACATTTCAGTTATGAATAAATAACATTCCTTTCCTTAAAAATATAAGCAACAGAAAACCACACCCTTAACAACAGCATAATCAAGACCTTCCAAAGAACTAAGAGAAAAGCTAAAACTAATTTTTACCTTTGAATGGGGACACTGTGGACATGAGACCCGAGGAAGAGCTCTGTAACAGTCAGTATGAAAGCAACAGATTCAAAAGGTGCTTGGACAACTTAATGGAAGATTAATCTGTCAATATTTGTTAAACATAAAGCTATCACTTATGACTCAAGAAGCTTCTAAGCAAGGTATCACGGGAGCCTAGGAAACTGACTGCCTGCTTGCCCTGTTCTGATGCTCATCCCCCAACAGCCATTTCCAGTCTCAGAGGAAGACCAGACCCTGGCTTGATGGCTCTTTTGCTCATCTGGATCAGATTCCTCCTGTATGTCTAGGTAATAGCAAACAAATTGAAATTAAGGTCTCAAGTAGCCTGGGGCTGGAGTCACCAATGCCAAAATCCTGGAGGACGCCAGTCAAAGATTTCTCCATATCTTAAGTTGGTTAAGGAGTTAAGATGGTAAAGATAGTTGCACAGCAGCTTTTCTCAGGAAATTCAGAGACCTGAACCAAACAGGCCTCTTTTCCCTTTGAATCAGAGCTTCCCACTCTTCCCCTTCTCCCCCAAATTCCAGAATTTCAGTGTGATTTGAGTGCCAATTTCGGGTGTACTGATAATCTTCACATTTGCCTTCTATATTACTGAGAATGAAAGCCATGCTACTAAGTTTTAGGAGCATTCTGGTTCAAGATGGGGGGAGGGGAGAAAAGCAATGGAAAGATGACATCTGAACTGAGAGGGAAGGGATTACACTGTTTTGCCTGATGCACTTTAGAGACTACTCAGAGCAGAGCTCTCAGCTCCCCACCTTGTCACCGGGACACAGATCTAGGAAAGAAATCTCCAAACAAGCCGAAGCAACAGGTACACTTACTGCGATACACTGCCTCATAATGCAGGACTGTTTCATCCTGCCAGGTCCCCCAAATTTCTTCATGTCTTTGCAGAAGTGACACTCGCCGCACTCTGTCCGCAGACACGCCTCGCACTTGCGGCATCGCGTCCTCCTCCGACGTGCTCCAGCGGTTGTCCGATTAGCTGCGAGCTTTACCGCAGAGGCAGGGCCCAGTTTCCCTTTGGGCCGTCCAACTGCCCTGTTCTGAAAGAGCCAGACACACAAGGTTAATCGCACATCCCACTTATCGTCTGAACTACAACACTTCCTTGGACAGGAGTTGTACGCATCTTAGACGTAAAAGTGACAGCTGTAACAGAATTATACACAGATGGGGAATACTCAGCAAATGCATACAATCACTCTTAAAAGACGCATTGTAAAAAGACAAAAAAACCAAGGCATAAATGAGAGATCCCAAACCTATAGCAAGCCCACTTCAACAGGAGGGCAGGGCGAATCAATTTATGCACAGCTCAGTGCAGGACCAAGACCCAAGTGACACGCTTGGCTTAGGTCAAGAGATGATCTGTGCCGTTGCTGAGCTCTGGGCTAGAGAGCTCTTAGGATTGTGCTCAGGTTAAGCCAGAAGGCCTACTTTCCTCCACTGGAAGTGGAAGAACCCAAGGAGGCAACAGAAGTAATTCTGAGGTTAGGTACAGCAGAGAAACACTCAGCAGCAATGGCTCAAGCCACAACAATCTCCCTCAAAAATCAGGAGTGTGAACTACTGCCAAATGATAAAGTAGGAAATAAACCACAAGTACTACAAAACCCTTCCAAAGTAGCTCCCCTCATATCCAATGCTAGCAAGTGCTCAAAAATAGAACACTAACTGATGCTGTGCAAAGGCTAAAAAGGGCATCCCAGGTCTAGATTTCAATGACCTTTAAGAGAGAAGCTAAAGGAGCATGAAAAGATTGTCAAAGATTAGGTTAACTGCAACATATTCACTCTGGATATCTAAACTTCATGTTCTAATCAGAAACTCCCTGTTACGCACAAGAACTTACAGCTCAAGCCAAACATTGCTAAATACCATGTAATTGTATGGGGCTAATTATGGAAGAATTGGCTTGGCTCATTCTTACCACTGACAGCTTCTCCATAAAGATGATAATAATAGGACTGCAAAGCTCATCTGGTTTAGTATTGATACAATTTTTCCACTTTCTGCACATCTCAGGGTATGACCAACAAACCAACCAGTTTCACTTTCTGTTCCTGCTGAATTCTGGGCAATCACCAAGGCAGGGGCAGGTTGGCCACAGAAAGCCATGCAGAATTTCCACTGCAGTTTTTAGAAGCAAGGGTATGGAAACATTCTACTTAGTACTACAAAAGCTTCCCTAAGTGTCCTGCTAAACAACCCTGAAGAAAAGACACATTGCCAAGTATTTGAACTTCTTCCCAGTTGACTCAGCAAAGCTCCAGTGACTTTCTTAAGATGCAGAAGAGCGCTGCATTTTAACAGAGTTTCCGTCCCAGGAACCTCAGTGCTGGGAGAGCAGAAAAGCCAGCAGCTAGACCTCCTAGCTTTCTCTCCCACAGACCCACTACTGCAACGGAGGTGGGAGAAAACATCGCTTAGTCGATGAGGTTACACAGATTTCAGCAAGTTTTTAATTGTGCTCCGCCAAAACAGTTTTTGTTCTCCTTGCAGGCTGAATCGCACTGTGCTGTGTGAACACAAACAAGCATAGCTTCCTTCCCATGGGCAACCACACCGGGCACCTGGATTTCAGATCAATTTCAGACACTCTAGAGAATAAATATTTACCGTTTAGACCAACTTTTCAGCCTCTCAAGGATAAAGTCAGCTCTGGCAGGACTGGCTTAGAGGCAACTTAGATAAGAGAGAATTTCTTTCCTTAGCATGAATCACTCCTCCGTTCTCTCTACTACAGTCTCCTTCCACTAGGAAGGGAAGCGAGACACATGAACCAAAGGCTAGATATCAGTGGGAACAAGTGAAACCAAAATATGTACAACAACCTGGGCAGTTCCCCTCTGCCAACAGCACATGGAAGCTTCTGCATGAGCATCTGACTCCTTCCCACTAGATTTGAACGTGATTAAGTTTTTTAAGAAGGTAAACAACAGTTAAGACACCATCAGAATGGTGTTTTTAAAATGCTATCTCTTTCAAGGAAGAAGGGGGGGGGGGAAATCAAACTCAGTACTTTTCCAGCTGAAAGACAACTCCTGATTCTGCCACAGTAATATGAGCCAAGTCCTAATTATGAGGACAGTGTCTTAAGTGCCAGGACACTGCAAACATGCAAGTGGTAAAAAGGCATTGCTTGAACACAGAATTTGAGAATCCTAAAAAAAAAGAAAAAAAAAAAAGGCAGGAAGGTGAAGGTACAAGAAAAAGTCCAAAGCCAGACCACACCACACAACTCAGGTTTCCTTACAGATCACCACCACACAACAGAGGTGCAGACCTCTGATTTCACTGTCTGCAACATTTCTTACCTACCCAGACCTCTTCACTGCTCATTAGGAAATTCAAGCAATTGTACTAGCTGGGTTTGTACTAATTCACCAATTGACCAATCCTCAATCCAAGCCATGTTTTCACTCCAGGATGTCGCAGCCAGCAAGGCTGGAGAGGCCTTGCAGGAATTCTCACTAGTATCCAGTTTCAAGGGGCTCCAAAGTGGTCGCTTAAAAACATCCACAGAAGAAAATCTGGCCTGTGGCTTGCTATCCCAGAAAGGGGCTAGGATTCAAGGGGGTAGAAGGAGCCTCCAACATGACTTGGGGTTTATTTAGCATGTGGCAGACAGCCAGGTAAATTCCAGGTCGATGTTAGTGAAGAGATGCTGCAGGATTTCCAGCTCAGACTGCAGTTTTACAATGTCCTAGCCCTGATAGGAAAACTAGGTAAAGATTTCCTTCCCAGCTACTGTTCCCATCTCTGTACCGCCATTTGCCACCCTCCTGGCATAACTCTGTGGAGCTGCCTTGCAAATAATGAGCAAGTGGCAGGGGATGGCAGGATTCCTTAACCTGTGTTTACCACGGTGGCCAGCAAACAGCAGCTCCATGGCCTCAAGCTTAGGACTGGATGACACACTAAGCCTTCAGCTAGGTTGTGGGCCAATGTAGTCTCCTGCCTGTGCAGCAGATCCTATCATCTCCTTTCCCAAGGAGATGAGCTGAGACCCTCAAGCACAGCCTGTGCCTGCTGACTCTGTAGTCCCCAGCAGCCACCTCTGAGAACTGTCAAGAAAAGAAATATTATACCAAACTTGAGGACGTTTTATTTTCTTAAATCTTACAACAAAAACCAGGGAGTTGAGACAGAGCCTGCCTGAAATACTATCACAAGCAATCCCCTGTGTTCTCCAGCACCTCCACAGAAACTGTGCCCATATTTCTCTGGCCGCAGCAGAAGTCTTCAGAAGAGGGGCAGCAGGATGCTGAAGCGATGACAACCACTCTCCCAAGCTCCTAATGAAGGCTGTGCAAGCAGCTGCTGAAACATATTAGGCTTAATATGCTAAATGCCTACCTCTATTACATTGAAACCTAGAAAGCTGGTGGACTTGCACTGCCCTCTAAAACAAAATACGTTAACAGGATATCCTGCTAATTTTTTTTTTTTTGGTGGGCTTTTTTTTTTGTGTGTCATCGTCCCTCCTCCGCCCCGATTACTGCTATGCAACGCACAAAGGTAACCTGCTCCTGCCCCTGAAGCAGACACAGCATGGCCTCTACAGCACCTGGGTACTGGGAGTAAACTTAGGCCATCAAATGCAATACACTATGAACTACAAAGCCATTCACAAATGATGAATTTGGGATCACCCTCCCTCACCACAGCTTTAAACATACCAGCTCCTCAGACAGGAAAGGGGACAAATTTGCAAACTGCTTTTCAGAAGCACTAAGCTCCTACAAACTCCACCAAACTCAACAGTGCTCCAGGTGGATGCCAATTAGGGGACTGGGTGGGGTGGTCATCAGCCACTCAAGTCTCTTACCAGGGCTGTGCAGGGCTGGGAATAAGCCCAGGTACAACACTTCCAACTCCAAACCAACCCCTAGGAAATGCTACCTGGAAGAGTCACTAGTCAGAACATTAGTTTATCTTGGCTACGGACAAACATTTGGCTGCTGGGACGTCTTCACTGCCTGCTTACAGGTACCTTAACACGCCTTCATCATATGTCATTCCCCTGCTCAGCAGTCACCGAAAAGCCACCCACTGTCACCAGGGTCAAAAGCAGCAGAGGCACTAAGGGCCCCTGCCCTGAGCACAACTCTTACTACAACAGAAATGCAGCTTTGATGTTTACAGCAACAGATTTCTAACCTTCACAGTTGCAAAGAACAACTCAGAAGACCTCAGGCAAACAAAATACTAAGAGCATCAAGCCTTGGAGACAACACTTCAAGAGCTATCAGCTGTTAAATGCATCATTAAGTAGGTGCTGATGTTCCCTAACTGCTATCCCAACACCAACCCTTCTCCTGGCGTTGTCACCAGGCAACTTCACATACAACTCCTCTGCTCTGGAGAGGAAGATCAGCTGACCCTGTGACAAGAGTCCAGGAGGTCCTGGTCCTAAAACCAAGGCTAACAAAGCCTGCAGCCTAGAAACAAGTTCTTCTGCAAGTGGCCTTTACCTGGGCATGGCTCTTATTCCACCACTCTGCTTCAGTGACCTGCTTCAACTGCTGCCAGCAGCACCGTACCATTATTTCAGACTCAACATCTCTGAGAAAAATCCAGGGACATGCACAGTGCCCTTCTGAAGGGCTTATCACGTGGCCAGCTCAGTGAGACCCTGAAGCACTTCATTTCCTAACACTGTACAATCTGAACAGCTTATGTATCCACTGCGTAAATCTCTCCAAGACATCTTACATGCATAGCGTTCATGGCTTCAAGGTGCTCTGCCACAAGAATACATCCCTTCCATTTGCAAGACAGCGGTGATTTCCTTCTGGAACACATGGACAGACTCCAATTATTCTGATTTGCTGTGGTCTGACCCAGTCCACACAACCATATCAGCACCAAAAAGAAGATGAGGACCCATCCTCATCTGTTAAATTGTTTTAACAGAATTAGAATAGTCAATTTTAGTTATTAGTTGTGTCTTCATAACATCTGGTAAATAAAGACTGGGGGAGGGAAGCCACACACAGTAATCCACAATTCATAACTGTTGTCAGCTAAAACACCACCCTAAACATGCTGAGTGATGGGCTGATACTGGGTACCAGAGAAGCCCACGGGGTGCCACAGCAAGGCTTCTGGTCAATTATTTCCTTGCCTCTTCCCATAGTGTCAGAGGTGGGCAGACGCAGAGATACATTTTTCAGTTCAAACAGAGTGGAAGTTTTGGAGGACTAGGCTCCCTGCTTGCTGCCCAGGGCCAGCGAGCAGCACTGTCCTCTACTGCTCCAGTGACGTGTCCCTCTCTTAGCCTCCTAGGCATGAAGTTTTGGCCTTCCTGCTAAGAAAACCAGTCAAATTGACAATTACCAGCAGTGATGCAGACCAGCAACACACATACCAATGCCTCGGACTGAGATCCACCAATGTAATTTTACCAGAGGTCTCCAAAACAGACCCTGTCATTAACTCCACATTAACCCTGAGATACGGGGACTGGTATTAAACTGCCTGGCAGGCTGACAGCCTGTTACACACACTGTCTTGCACTAGATAATCACAACTAAGTCAACAGTTCTTCAGCATTAAACCCTTACCTCTCTTCAGCAATTAACAGAAACCCTTGTCAAAGGAAGAACTTGGAGGAAGAAGGAAGAAAGGACAGGATGATGCAACTGCAGGAATTCAGTGGGGATGCGGAAGAGGCTAGTTTAAGGCAGCAAAAATCACAGTGGTGCCAGTAACATTCCTCAAAGTGGTATTAACTGAGGAGTGCAAGTCAACACCACAGACCTAACATGCCTGACTAAAGCATATCTGCCCAAAAAGTCTACACATGCAAACTCCAGGAGAGTTGTTTTCCTCCAGCAGTGATGGTTTACAAGAGTCACATCACCCATCATCGCCATACACTCCTTCCAGGGTCAGAGGCATCCTGCGAGACAAGTCCAAGGCCCCCATTAAGAAAGCAACATCGGAGGGAAGGGAAGGCGGTAGAACTTTTTCAAGCCCAGCCATCCCCAAACAGAATTAATCCTCTCTGCAAGTTCACTGCCACCATCGCCTCCAATTCGTACCTACAAACTTTCTCATCCTCTCTTGCAAAAAGCAATGTAGCTCCTAGTGACCAACACCAGGTGACCAGAGCTCCACTACTGAATAAACATCAATTTCCCACAAGTAAATAGAGAAGTTTATACCTCACAGGTTCATCTGAGCATTAGTGACACTCCAGCAGCTTTTCTGCCAACGTAGCTACGTTGTTTAGGGTGTGATAGACTGGCATGTCAATGCCAATGCAAGTGCCCCCGTTTATTTTCCTCTGGTGGTGAGGAGGCAGAAGTTAGGCCTGGAGGGTAGAATAAGATATACTGGCAAAAATATGCTTTTGCAGATAAGCTGCATCCAACGTAGGAGCTCTAAAAAAAGACAGACACCAGTAAGTCATACAGACTTGGGGCACCTTCTGCAAACCTAGCTTTTCTTCTTACTGCTACTTCAGGACAAATCCCCTACTTCCACCCAGGAGCATTTTTCTGTCTGTTTACCACGCTGAAGTCCAGTGTCAGAGTCAGAAATCTAATTTCTTCCCACCCTGAGCGACCCAGCAAGGCTGGTGGGCTGCAGCAGGGTGCTGCTCTCCCCGTGGCCAGCACCAGGCAGGACACATGCCCCAGCACCCACATACTTCCAAGCCCCCAGTGCTGACTGCAACTACAAGTGCAGTAAATCCTCTCTGCTCTCGTGCTGGGAAACCCGACAGCTTTTTTTGCCTTCTTAGTTTAGAGATAAACTAGGGAAAGAGGAATGAAAGTCAGAAGAAAGTTTCAGTGACAAAATCCACAGCTCCTTCCTGAGCACTGAAGTTGCACTGTTGAACTACACCTGTAGAGCTGAAGCCTTTTCACCTGTTACATACCAGCGACTACCGCAGTAGAAAAAGCTACGTGATACTGACTTGACACACATCCCATATCAAAAAATATAGTAACCACACGTGTTAAAGCAGGCTTGTTATGAAAATACAGCCAGATCCACGCGAGGCCTCTTACCACTGGAACGGCGCTGAACAAAAAGAAAAACACTCCACAGGGCTTTGCTACGTAGGTCACGGCGTTATAATTTAGGATCAGATCAAGCCTTTTAAGAAATCCCACCGGAAGGATCTCCACTTTCTGGCATTAATTTTTGTTTTAAACTATTAAGACACAAAAATGCTACCAAAGCCTCAGGTTTTAGAAGAGCTGAAGAATCCCAGAACATAACCAACTTTCCAAATTCATCCAGCACGAACGAGCACCTCCAGTAGTGATTTCACAGCTGGTCCAACGCAGCTGAGACCAATCTGCTCCCCTAACGATTACCTCTTTTAAAAAAGCCTACAGTAATCACACCAAAACAGAGAAGCAAATGGAAAAGGCCTGGTGTGGGACAAAGTCTAAGAAAAGAAAGGGGGCTGGGACATTTTAACTACCAGGTCTGGGAGCCGAGCGGTGAATCGAGCAGCAGCACAGGCCTGCACATTCGCACAAGCTGCAGAATTAAGTAAAGGCTTAGTAAAGTTACTCGTCCAAGACCCGGCTTAGGTTCTCAGACTGACACTACACCAGGCCAGTGCAGCACACTAACAAAGTCTCAAGGTTTCCGCGCCAGAACTGCCATCCCTGGGGAGCACCCAAGGCGCACCAGCACCGCCGGTCCAAACTCTTCTTTGGCCCTGCTTTCTTGGTGCAATTATGAAGCAAAACACGGTAAAGTTATTAGACACAAGATGGATTTTGGAGGGTAGACGCAACACCTGGCCTATGTACAAACTTGTCTCTAAAAACAAATTATTAGGCTATTTTAAAGAGCAAAACACCTTGAGTTATTAACTAAGCTATCAAGTTTATGTTTAAATTGCGTACGCATTTAATTTTATTCTTAGTGCATTTTTAATTGCTTAGGCAGTTCTTAGAGAGTAAACTACACAATCTAGAACATATGTTCTGGATTATTTTTCGCAGATTACTTCATAAATTTAAAAAGTTTATTCTCCTTCCCCCACAGGGGAAAAGAAAAAAAAACAAAACAAAACAACCCAACCAACCAAACCTTCGGCAAATGAACGCTGGAAGTATTATTAAAAGTTCTCTTTTCATTTTAGCACGCATCCTTCTCTTTATTCTACATCCCTCGACCCTGGGAATGGAAAGGAGGTTCTGGCTGCAAATCAAACTACGGCGAGGTAGCCAGGCTCAGCATCTGACTCTCTCCTGAAGTCCTCCAGCCCTCCCAGCTATTTGAGGAATCTTACCAGGGGGGATAAAAAGCCAAAATAGCAATTCTGGAGCCGACAGGGGAAGCCCCCGAGAGGGGCAGTCACACGCTCCAGGCGCAGCCGCCTCCGGAGCGGCGCGGGGCCCTCGGAGGTGCCGAACTCCCGGTGCCCCCGGGCGGGCGAGGCCGTGCGCCCCGGGCCGGCCCCGNCGGGGCTGGGCGGGGAGGGGATGCGCGGCCGCCCGCAGGGTGCACGGCGCTGCACGGGCTGCTGGAGACAAAGGAGACGCGCACAGACAGACAGACACCCACCCACCTCGCTACCTGCCGGCTCCCC
>VZTL01063323.1:34116-55028 GCA_013400535.1 Scopus umbretta
CTGCCAGGAGCGGCAACGGGAGGAGGGAACCTCCATCCCTCGGGAGGGGGAAGGCACCGAGCAAACTTGGGGATTTCAAGCCGTGCCCCTGCTGCGGCAGCACCAGCGCGGGCGTGAGATGGGGCCCACGGCGAGCCGGCCTGCGGGGCTGTTCGCGTCTGGCCTCACGCCGCTCCCCGTGCAGGCACCCCCTTTATTGCTTGCTCCTGAAGAACCATTTCCAGCCCTACTCTGAACGTCCTGACCCGCTACTGGGGTTTTACGATAAAATACCCTCCCTGCAGTATGAAATGTTACACATCGGTCAGGCGGGGACCTGTTCTGGATCCAAAGGTCACAGCAGGGCCAGCACCTGAACAGGGATGCCGCCTTGGCCCTCGAGAGCTCGCAGCTGAGGGTCAAGACACATAGGCCTGAATTTGAGCGCTGAGAATTAAATTTCCCCTTGGATTTATGGGCCTGCTTTCAGGGGAAATCCCGATTCCATTCAAGTTGTTAGGATTTTGCCTCTGGCTCCTACGCCCACAACACAGAATTAAACATGAGATTAAATATTTGCATGTGCTGAGCAACCAAGAAGCCATAAAGAAGCACATCTAATGGTCCCTGCATCAGGATTTTTGCCAAGCTCGTTTCAGCTCCGTTCCCTGGTCTGCATTGCCACATGGCCACACAAACGCTTTGGGTAGCCCGGGAGATGAGGCAGCAACAGGCAGGAGCTGGCACAGGAGCACGCGGCACTGCTGCCTTACGCCCGCTCACAGCCCTTGTGACACCATGATCTACACAAAGCCGGCTCGCTCAAGTTTAAATAACAAGATACAGTCAAACTTTAAACACATATTTACAGGCGACTGCTGATAAAGCCAAGTGAATCATGTAATTATGCCCCTTCCTTATTTTGAATACCTTAAATATCCATTTCTTGTTTGTACTTCTGTCCTCTCGCCAACTCAAGCTCGAATTATGGGTACGTGATGCTATTCTCCCAATCCTGTGCATCCGCGATGCCAAGAGTAAAGCGTTTACTTCCAACACGTGACGGGGCTCTCCAGAATACGATCAGGTAGTTCAGCCTGTCTCCTCAGGTTTCTCGCTTCCCCCATTGTGTTCATGCACAACCACGAGCGGGAGCAGATGAAAGCTGAGGCACGAAAGGCATGTGCCTAAGGCCTTGGCTTTTAGAATCACAAGGTAATATCAGAATCCAATGTTTTCTGGAGGAGAGAGGAAGGGGGAGGATGCATTTCTCACTATAGGCCTACAACGGAGAGCTTTAAGCTACAAAGCAAGGATAACTGACATGATTACAGCAGTGTTTGTGGTTCGATTATACATCTGGCCTCTAGCAGAGGCCGGAGAACAGATGACATCCAGAAGCAGACGCCTGGTCCCAACACCTGCCCGTGGGCAGACCAAGTCTCCGCCAGTCTGTGCTCATTCCACGCAAGGCTCCATGTAACCTGGCTCGCGCTTGTTCACCCCTCCAGCCTGTTGGCTCCGTGATCCAGACGGGAGAAAAAAAATAACTTGTGACATCCCACAAGGACAATCCACCAGTCACACCACGGTGAAATGTCATTCACAGCAAATTAAATCATGACATAGATCATCCTGCTCCTCTCATCTGCAACGCATACTAGCGCTGTTGATGCTTGCATTAGCCTATCTGGGCTGCAGCAGGTCACCAAGTGTAACCCACATCAAACCTCACTCCTCAGCTAGCCCTGCCACGGGAGAGCGTGTTCCAGTCTGCTGCTTACAACAGCAACACAACTGACAAATGAGCTCTAATTACGAGGCCTGCGTTAGGAGTTAAGACACACATGCCAAGAAGATCTCAGAATGATTTCCAAATGCTAGGTAAACTTTGTCAAGCTGGTGTTTTAAAAAATTGCATAGGATATGATATAAAGTAGCAAACTGGGAATCAGTGGGGGGAAAAACAACACAATAAAATAAACTCTTCTGATTATAATTGCTCTCCAAAAATTTCATCTTGTACAAGAGCAGCTAACCATTCAAAGAAATATTTAATACACAGAAAGAACTATTAGGAGAGCATTTTCCGGCTCAATTCTTTCAGCTTGTCTACACTAGAGAACACTAAATTACAACAAATGGTGAGTAACCCTTGCATGAACAGCGTATATCTGACTAGCCTGGTGCAGTTTACATCAGCTTAGAAAACCAAATAAGCAGCGCTGACCCCAGTCACGCCTGTACTGGCGTAACTGTGTCCATACTTTAGCTTTGCGCGATAGAATTCAGTAATAAATAACATCCTTAATTAAACTGCTGAATGAGCCTTAGTGAAAACGGCAGGAAAACAGACAGTACCTTCTATTCTGAACTGTTGCTTTGATTGCACCTCACCTGAAGTCATATATATAAGTCTCATCAATGTCATAATCTTCTCCACAGAAACCAATTATGTTGTCACAAACTGAGACAATAACCTCAAGCGAAGAATAAACAGCAGGAGCAGATGAGTGCCAGAGAACTAGATTTTATTCTCATGCAAATATCTTTAAGTCGTAAAACCAAGATGGGGGGAGGAAGACTACAACCCCTGCGCTGTACTCACTTGCTCCTGAGCATCTCTAGTACCAACAGATTTCAGCCGCTGCTACCTGTGCTAAACAGGATCCGTGTTTTCGTATTAGACATCAAAGTTTATGATTCTGTGATTTTCAGTATGAGGTGAAGTAAAGATTTTAATGTGGCACAAAGGCATCTTTGATTTAACCTTCCCTTGCAACTTTTTACACATTTTTACAGAATATTTAGCTGATGCTAGAAAAAGAATATTTGCATGGAAACAACTGGAAAAAACAACCTCAAACTGGTTTATATACAAGTCCTTGAAAAAAGACCTTGCGATTTGAGTTGCTGCTGCTTTCTGGAGGCCAGCCCATACATTTTTGAAAAAGAAACCCACTGAGATGTTTATGAATCACAATTCTTGACCTGTATCAGAATAAGAGAGTGATCCAATAGCTTTCTAAGGTTCATTGTTTTGGTGTAAGTGTTCATTCACATGAAATATGATCTTAACCGTTGAGCCTGGGCAAATTTCATGACACTTTTCTCAAGAGTTCTAGCCAATATTTCAGTCATATTCTCAACACTAACAGTGACGTTCTGACAACCTAAATACCGATCTAGTATCATGATCTTACTACTTCCTACTATTTATTTTATCTGAACTATGACAATGAGTAGTCATCAGATGCACAGAGTATCCGTCACAATCTCTTTAATGAACAGTCTGATTGATCAACCTTAGATCAAATAAAGTAACTCAAGACTAAATAATATATTGATCGCTCCCTCCATGGAATGTCTGCTGCACATACTTTCCCTAACCAGCATCCAACACAGGAGAAGCAAAGGCAGCAAAGGTTGTATGGGTATTTCTTGAAGGCTGACAACCATGGACTACTACTATTACCATGCAGTAGAGGAGCAGCACACAAAACAGCAAGAGCCCAGACAGAATGTGCTGATAGTAACTCGTTCACGCCATCTCTCTTGTAAGCCTTAAAATCAAAACAACTCCCCCCAAAACCCCAACACCCTGTCATCTTAAAAATATAATAGGACTGCAGAGTAGAAACACCAAGTTCATGTACCACACAAGACATGAGCACAGCATCTTGGGAACCTACTGAAAAATAACAGATCTTCTATCTTCACAGCCTTCACAGATTTGTGCAAACAGAGGTACCAACAAATTCAACAGTTCATGAGATCTGGATCTACGAATTTCCTTTTTACAGGAAGAGCTGTGGCATGAATTGGGACTATCTACTGGGAACTGAGGGAAATCCTGCCATGCTTCCTTCTTCTACAGATCCTTATGCCACAGAGTGTTTCCACAACACAGATTGTGTCTCCAAGAGCCATGTTCTGTCAGTAAATGCAAAAACTAGTGCAATAGGCTCCTAAGAACATAAGAAGTGACTGCCACGCTGTGGAGGAACATGCAAATAGATGTGGCTGCCAGCTGAAAGAGTGGATTAACCAGAATATGTAACCTGCTTTCCTGCAAGTGGCTCGGTGCACTCTGACATGCAGCACAGAATGCTCTACGACAGTCAGTTTGTGTCCCACATGCAGGCAGCAGCTTTAAAATCTAGAGACCAAACCCAAACATTCAGAGGCAAACCAATGGTAAGCAAAGGAAAAGCTGAAGTACAGGTTGCCTCATGAGACCTCAGGCGCTCTGCTGTCACCTGCAAACCTGACTGGGATTTGTAGGGAAACATCCAGGACATAAACAACCAAACCACACTAGACTAAGTCTCAAAGCTGCTTCGCTTTTATCAGAATTTATCCATATCTTTTGTTGTATTTCCTGATTTTCAAAAAGGAGAGCACTTCTGTACCTCTTCTATCTCGTCTACTAGTGCGCCTGCAGGAAAGTCATAAAGTTGAAACAAGACCTCATTTATATTCTCAGCAGACTCTAATTTCAATGTGCTATGGAACTAAAAGGAAGCCATCTTCTCAGGGACAGAACACACAATTCAATTTTGTTCTGAAAAGTGCACACAGGATTAATGTCCATAATTGCATAGCACTACTGTGGAATGACAAACGCCTTCCCCATTGCTCTGCCAATGTGCTTCGATCCAGAAACAAAACTATTAAATCTCAGATACGTAACTCAAAGCTTGAATGGTTTTCATGTTGGGGTGGGGGAGAGCACAAGGATGCTGGAATACTTAAACCAGATTCAAACCTTAGCTTTTTGTTTGGTTTTGTTGGCCAACTCAGCAATGAATGTAGTCAAGCTTCTGGTGATAAAATTTGAGACTCGTCAACTCATTTCACGTACACTATCTAAGAAAAAGGTCTTAGGACTAAAGTAGTTTTCATCAGCACTTTTACTGTCATGAAATAGAGAAAGCTGCTATCTTGAAAAATGGCAGTCAAGATGTAGTTGGGAAAAATTCATGTTACTGAGTATTCATGCATATGGTAGAAGAATGACAATGGGGAAGAATACATAAATCTCGTACGATACTTGGAGCACAACAGTTTGAAAATAGAGCTGTCTATTCATTTTTCCAATACGTTCAAATTTCTACTCAGAGTCAAAATGGCTCTAATTTACCTGTTTGATGTATTAATCACATAAAACCATTGGTCAGATTTCAAAGCAAGCAGCTGAGAGTTGATAAGAAGGGAAAATATTAAGTCAAAGATGGAAGATTAAGAAGGTGCTCATTCAAGTCCTTGCTATTTATAATTACTCCCTGAAGGGACACAATATTTCAAGTACAGCCTCTCGAGGTGAGAAATAATCTGTCAAGTCACCAGGCAAAGCTTTTAGAAAAATACTGAGGCAATACGCAGTGAAGCTCTTTGGGCACGTTACGTATGATACACATACACCAAACCCTGAAACTTCTCTGGCCTGCATGGACTTACCACAGAAATGAAGTTGTCTTGAGGAAAGAGACTGAAGCAGTGCTCAGAAAAACAAGTAAGTCAGGCAAGGAGCTGCCTTCCTCAGCAGCGCTGCCCCAGGAAAGCAGACGCTTGACAGAAAGTCCCAGTAGCTTCAGCAGCCCTTACTCCTTTGCACAGTACCCGAAGAAGTCTTCGGTTCTGGTGCATCAGGTTTTTTGCCTGCTCCCAAGTGGAGTTAGAAGGGGAAGGGGTTAGTTCTGTATGCATACAGCTATTGTGGAAAGTCCCCTAAAAAAAAAAATCCCCCAAGCCTCAACTATGTGGTTTTGTTTCTGTACAGATTTGTCAGGAGCCAGAACTGGGATATCTTTCTGAATAAATTTCAGCTTTCTCCTACCACATGGCATCTACTATCCTACAGTGTAGAAGAACAGAAATTATTCAAAATTATTTAAATCACTGATTCCAATCACAATTTAAATCAGTAAAGAGAAAACAAATTTAAATTGCTTTTAATCCTCATTTTCTTTTGTACTTCAGTTATTTTCTGGAAGAGAAATTAATTATTAGCATCTGATAGCTATCAAGAAACGTCTGATTTGCAGTAGATTATGAACTTTATAAGCAGGACTTTTTATCAACAAAAAGTATTTACAATACACACATATTTGTATATGCAAATCTTCTTGCAGACTATTGGCATTTAAAATTGTTGTTGACACCAAGCAGAGTTCAGGCAGTGCTGTGTGAGATCACTTCAAACACCTTTAAGCTGGTGCCTGGCAAGGACAGAATGTGACAGTTTAAATCCCCTTTCTGCTGCTGCGCCACTTGGAATGACTGATGTAAAACTTATTTGAATCTCAACCAGAAAAATACATTGTAAAACAATTTACCCAGAATTCTTTTGCTGTCTTTCTGACTTTTTTTTCCCCCTTCCCAGTTAAGTTCCTACACTAGGAGGACTCAATTTTTACTTTAATTTTTAAGCGCTTGTTTTTAATTGCCAGTATTTGCTTTCTAATACATTCGTATCCCCACAGGAAGTACCCTGAACACATCTCCAAGGACTGGTCTGTCTTAGAGAATTCGGCAGAGTTTTCCCACTGCTACAATGAGGAATGTTGCTTTCTTGGTGGTAGCCCCCAGGCAGGCTCCTGAAACTGATGCTGTTTTCATGTTGTGCCATTTATACGTGCTCAGATCTGTTTCAGACACCACTCTGGTTAATGCACTAATTGTGGTAACCAGTACCTCACTGCTCTTGCTTCTATGGGTGGAGCTGGCCTAGCGATAGCTATGGTAGGAATTCTTAGTAAGCAAGCAAGTAAAAACTGGAAGTATTTATTCAAAGGTTTTCAGGAATGTTCTTTGTCCACTTAGCACCTCTCGCCCTGAATTTAAAGAAAACCCGATGTAAAATAATGCTCAACGCTTCTGAAAAATCACATTGGTTTCAAGGTGAAGTTTATCAAAATGCTTGAGTTTACGCTTTTACCTCCTAATTTCTGCATACAATCAAATTCATTGTGTCCACTGATTCTGAGGCTATTTATGTACTATTTCTTAAGTTCGATCCAACACATAATGTTGCATATATGTTCATAACGTTGGAGCGATACATAAAGGAGCTCTGTTACTAAAAACTGGTAGATCTTCCTCCCTCCCCAGCATTTTTAATGTGAAGTACCATGAAAAAGGAAAAAGGTTCCTTGCTGGAACATGGCAGCAGACACATGAATGTGCCCAAGGACCTCTGTAGGCTCCAGATCTAGAGATGGTGACTAATACCAATGCCTTTTATTATTTAAAATACAAGTTATTTCTAAGAACCTAACACTCTTTTCACCACAGTTGGCCATTGTTTTTCTTGCGTGCTGTTTAGTTCAGACTACGAACAATGATCAGAAATCTTATTTTCAGCCTAAATCTATTTATGGTATGTTTATACTCACTTGTTCTCATGCCAACATTGTCCATTAGCTTAAATAACTCTTCTCCTCCCCTGGTGCTTATACTCCCTGAAGTACTTGCACAACAATCATCTCCCCCTTCAATTTTGTTGTGCCATGCTGAACAAGACATGTTCTTCTAGTCTCCGCCCTTAAACATCACATCTCGAATACTGTGTGTGGTTGCGGAGTCCCATATGCACCCTCATCTCAAAACTACCTATAGTGGAACTAAAATAGAGTGAGAAAAATTATCAAATGTATGGTATGGTTTTTGTACCAGAAAAGATTGAACCTACTACTGTTTTTCAGCTTGGGGGAGGGAAGGAGAGACTGAGAAGCAGTAACACAGACATTAAAAAAAAAAATTATTGACAGCACAGAGAAGGTGAACAGATACCTCATTTAAATTTCTCAAAATGCATGATACAGAGGGCATGAAGTTTATGGTATTAAAGGACAGATCTGAAACAACATAAGGAAGTACTTATCTACACAGAGCTTTATTAAACTGGGGGGGGGACTGCCACAGGATGCTATGGAGATTAAAAAAATCAACAGGTTCCACAAATTAGGTAAATTCACAGAGGGGAAAAAAAAATCTACCAGGGGACACTAAACACAAAAGATGAAGATACAATCTTCTACCTTAACTGCAAAGATAAGCAAAGGAAAGATCACTGTATGTCTGCTTTGTTCTTACAACTCTTTTAATAGCTGTGACTGGCCACCATCAGAAATAGGACACCGTGCTACAAGGACTGTCTGGTCTGATGGTGTATGACTAGCTCAACCTTTCCTCAATCACACTCATCAGCCTTTTGCTCTGCCTCCCGCAGATTAGTTCTTACGAGTTAATCCTTCTTTTTCAGATACATGGATGTATCTGTAGAATTTTGCAAGAATATTTCTAGTAAAAATAATGGGGTAAAAAATAAACTGCTATAAGACAGAACTTGCTAATGATTGGAATCAGATGCTGCCCATGGTAACAGGAAAGTAGAGTCAAAGCCTCGGAAAGTCCCTTTCAACCCTGTGCCCACCCACCACCACCCCCAACCCAAAAAAAACCAGAAAAAAAACCCAGCCCGAGAGATGTCTTCCCCCCCCTTTTTTTTTTTTTTTAACGATCGCTTTTTCTTCCTGGTTCTCAGGCACTGATACATAGCTATGAACATTATTTGCATTCCCAATTGCAGGGAAGGGTGTTTTTAAAACAAACATAATCCAATTAAAATTTCAGTTTGTGGCCTTTACTAATTAATAGTGCTCCTTTAAATAAAAATATTACCATTTCCTTATTATACTTCTCAAGTACCTTCTCTTAAAATCAACAGGTAAAAATTACATGGAAAAAGCATATGAACGGGCATCAGAAAAACAGTCACATATTGCAGCATTGTTAACCAGCTACCGAAAATTATAGCTTCATCTCCTGCTCGCAGCCAGACCTATATGTATTTGGACACTTGCTATCATTACAAATGCAGTGGCTTTAGGTTTGTGCCAGGTAAGAGAGAAGAGAATCTGGCTCATGGTCTGCATTTCTAACTCTTCACAGAACAAGAGAGTCCAAACATATTTTAGTTCTTTATAGCTGCTCTTCACAGACAACTAAAGATCTTTATCACAATAAAAACAGAAGGCACTGCCACAGAGTGTAATTACATGCTACTATAGTTGACTGTTGTCTTCCAGAAATAGGAAATGGTTTGAAAAATGCATGGTTTCTGCTTGGGCCATACTCCGAGTTCCTTAAATAAAATGCTACCCCTAATCCCTGTGCAGATAAAATGGGAACTCTGGTATTGTAGGGCTGAGCAAATCTTGAGAATGGGCTTCAAGATTTGGCTTGACAGTAGTCAGCTTTCTGCACCAGTGATTAGCAATGTGTCACCACATTAGTAGAAAATCAAGTTTAGGCCCTGCTCTCTTTCCACACCATGTCCCAGGGATGGTGAAGGAGTTCGTTTGTTAGGATTATTTCTCACTCCTTTGTAGTCACTTAAGAACCCAAAATTTCAAGGCAGCATACCCTATGGAGTTCTTTTGGACAGCAGACTACCATTGCAAAAAACCCCCACAGATGAGACTCGGCACCGCACCAAGCAAGGACAACTTAACTGTTGCACAAACCCCCAGCAAAAGAACGGGGATGGGGTTTACGTACCCACAGCTGCATCCATGCTCAGCAGCCAGCTGGGAAAAATGTGCTGTCTAGTCTGAGGGTACGTAAACTGTCAGTCAGCCATCAGGACAAGTAGGTTTCAAATATCCACTCGGTTCCACATTCCTGATTCATTGAAGAGGCCTAATTTAGGATCGTTGTACATATCCTAAAATCCCTGGCAAAGTCAAATATTTTGGTAAATTAATCACTATCAGACAGAGACTTCTTTTGAAAATGGACTGTTCTCTCTTCCTCTGTAGCTAAAAAGAAGGTGGCAGATTCTTGCTCCTTCTGAAAGAGAATTTAAAAAAAAAAAAAAAAAAGGTGCCTACAGGAGTGTAATTATTGTGCTAAGTTATTATCAATAAATTATAAGAAGTACAAAAGACTCAAAAAAGCTCCATAAAGATACGTAAATATGATCTGGAAGAGGTGCCTAGGAATCACACACCATTTCTCTATTACCATAAAATAATAATGGTTCATACATTTTACTACAAAACTTTCTGCTGAAGATGTCACAGATCTTTATAAACATTAATTTCACCTCACAACCTCCCAGGATGGGAAGAACCGTCTCCACGTAATACAGAAAAGCTCAGGAAGCAGAAAAGTGCCATTCACCTCATGCAACACAAGGAGGCTGCAGCAGAGCTGGGAACACAACACAGACCCTTACCTCCCATTTTGTACACTAACCACAAGATCATCAAATGTCACCTGTTTATTTTATCTCCTCACAAAAACATTTTTGATCATTACTTCTGTTTGTTTTCTCAGTGAGTAATTTTTTTTGAGAGCAAGCTGCAGTAAAACTGACAGCCCCAAATGCCTGTAGAAAAGGTAGACAGAAGCAATGCAGCACAATGGGGCCACAACATACGGATGGGTCTTCCACATACTTAAACATCTTCCCCATTACACCTTATCCAGTGTGAACTGTGATTTAAGGTGAGTGAACACGTTTCTTCCCTTAAACCCCAGAATTTCAGAGCCTTCAAGCAACCATTTTGCAGTACAGAACTGCGCGCACTGTTGGCACGTCACACTAACAACACGTAAAAGAAACTGTGACTCAATTTTAAAGGGAAGTACTACTTGCTACTTCGAAAATCATTCAGACGTTAAAGGCACGTTCGTTCAAAAGCAAGTCAACGTAACTAAGCCCACCCCTCCACAACTCGGGTTATTCACATAGTTTAAGTCATTCCCTGTCCAGGCATCTTTTACTTCAGTAAGACTTCTCTCCCTCTGCTCTACATTTTCCCCACTCCATCCCTTTTCAGTACTTGCCTCTCTCCTCATCCTGCTCTCTTGCCATTTCTAGTCTCTTCCCCTCCCTTCTTTACAGTCATTTCCATTTTCTTTGAAATGTTTTGGCATTTAATTCTGGCTTTATTCTTCCTTCTCCATCTGCTGCTCTTGTCTTTCTAAATCTCTTCTACAGCCTTCTCTTGGGAGAAAGCAAGAGCCACGTTTTCCATTTATTGCCTCCTCTTTCTGGGTTTCAGTTAATTTCTTTTTCTTTAAGGACTTGGAATCAGACAACCCTCCTCTCCATGGAAGCTCATATACCAGCTACAATGTCTTCTTCCCAGCCGCACAATAGCGGGTACCATGTTGTATCAGATCTCCCATTCCCTTCGAACACAAGTTATCTCAGGACAGGCACTGTTAAATATTTGGCATTTCTCCTATATACTATGAGAGCAATACTACAGAAACAAAAATCACTGGTAGGTTTTACTCTCCTGCCTTGTGCTTAACATTTGTGGAATCTTCTGGCCACAGAGCTCCACCAGCTACAGTCCAATTTTAAAGGGACTTCCCCCCTCCCTAAGGGTTTTTCTTCTCTGTAAAATCTTCTATTTCATTATCAGCACTTACAGCAAACAAAGGAGGAATGACCAAGCTTAACTACTAATACTGCCTTTATACAAATCTCCCCTATATTGTCTTTCCAACATATTTTAATTTGGGACTCAAAGGCTCAACTCTAAGATGTGTTTTCCTAGCCTGTTCACTTGGCCTCTGTTCCCAGACAAGGGAAATAGCTGTAACATGTAAGATGACATGGACATTTGCCAATTAGAAGCTCAACAACAAACTCCTTTTGGGAAACATTCAGCCGTATCTGCATGTGTACCTTTTAACTAAAACATAAGACATAATATGAACTGATCACAGATCAAGCAAAGTAAATACGAAGAATAGTAAAAGGATTTCTTCTGTTACAATTTTTTAGTTCCAAACTTCAATCTAAAGCTTGACTTTCTGTGGAAATTTTCCTCATATTTGTTATTAGTGGATGTGTTTAATTGTTTGCTACTGAACTTTAGCACTGGGAATGATGTCTTCTAAAAGTTTTTACTTTCAGAAAGGCTAAAGGAAAATAAGCACCAGAGAGTTAAGAAAACTACCTTGCCGCCAGCAAGATGGATTTTGCAAAGAGGGATAAGATTTAAGTCACAAAAAATACCAATCTTCTACAGTTACAGTTATGTTGCCAGTATACAGAAATAAAATAAAAGACATGAACCATGTATCAAGGATTCCAAAATAAAGTCAACAAGAACATTAGCAAACGCCAAAGCTTATAAAAGCCTCAAAACATTAAGATACTCATTTCTACCACAAGTTCAAAAGAGTCAGTTGTTTCTTAGTTTTGTTTTGTATGTTTCATACACCAGTTTTCCTCTGGTCACAGAGATTTTGCTTTATTCAATGCCTAGAATATACTTGACTGACGAATGAACAGCAGCTATCAAAGCCATGGAGAATCCCACACCTATTCCTCTCAAGGTTTTTTCCACTGTTGTTTTTAAACAAATACATGTTTTAAACACAACGCGTATTCCCATGGATTTATTACAATCTAAAAGGGAAATATGTATTTAACAAGATATAACTTATCTGAAATATGCTCAGCTAAAACCCAAAAAGAAACCAAGAAGGAACACAATATGCTCATTCTGCCCCACTCTCCTCTGGCAGTTTGATGTTTATGGTCTCCTACTTCCCATCTGGAAACAGCAAATTCTCATGGCTACAAGTGATTATGTGCAAAGCCACGACAAGTGCACCAGCATAAAAAGTGAGAACAGGGAGAATAATTCACTCAGTTAATTATTTTAAAGTTATTTTCAATGATAACAACAACAACAGATTTTCAGATAGAAGCCTGATTTAAGCTGACTGACCCTTTCCACATTTCTAAAGAAATATGTATTATAAAACTAATACAGTGAAAAATGAAAGTAAAAATAGAAGCGATGAGACATCTTCTAAATAAGCAAAGCTGCTTTTACAGCATGCTGAATAACTGGAGTGTGGTAAACATACCACTGTTATAAATAACATCCAGCCTTTTGACATCATTCTTTAGTTAATTATTTCAAATTCTTTATAAGCATTAATGAAGCAAGCCTCATGGTTCTCCAGCAAAGTGAAGAAAATTACTCCCATATATAGGAGGATAAATGAAGATACAGGGACAGAAAACAACCCTCCAAAGTTAGAGGTACACCTACGCAGAGAATTCAGGAGCTCTCGTACTATAAGAGAAAAAGCATCCTCTCGTCCAGATGAGAGTGCTTATTAAGTGACCAGTTTGTAGGATTTACATATTTTAAAATATACATATTTTACACAAAATGTTGCATCAACATTTTTAAATTTAACCATGACTAGTAAATGATGGAGACATATCAAAGTGTTATACTGGTAAGTAAGGCCTGAACAAATTCTTCTTAAATAGAAACTCTAACGAATTCTCCTTGCTGAGGCACTTTCACATTCTGCTTCAACACCTAATCATAGAACCATTGAAAATAACATTTCATGTTAAAAATGCTATAAGCTGCCAAAATATTGTATACAGCGCTCTGTCAGATTATAGATAAACAAACACCAAGACCTAGCACAACAATGATTAGTAAATAATTAGGTCTTATTACCTTTGTGGTCTTCTTGGGCCAGCTGACCACAGGGACACCCGAGATGGCAAGATTTTGGTCATCATCAGCATGTTCCTTCAGTATGTTCTGTTGCAAATGAAAAGGCCTTTATTAACCAGAGAGAGATTTCTCCAACTGAAGAGTGCAGAGACTTACAGAAGACAATACTCCACTCTGGTGAAACATAGAGTGACAAGATTTTTGCTGACTTGTTACATCTCTGCAAGTTACTTTTGCTTCCAAACGTCCAATTCACGCTGAAACCCTCACACCTGTCATTAAGATCCAAGATGTGAAGTTTCTTGCAAAACAGACAGCAAAATCAGCCATGAATCACCTCAAATATTAGAGACTTCTTTGAAATTGGTGTGTCCAAAAAGACTGGTGTTTTTCTGCTGCTATCAGTCTAATACCAGTGTCACGTCTCCCTTTAAACGCCAGCTCACTGAAGCCCAAACGACCCTCACCAGTCACCACAACCAACACCTCTCCTAATCAAGTCTCCAAAGGACCCTAGAAGCACCTAGACGCTGCCGCCACTATTTCTGCAGTCACCAGGCATCAAGCGTGTAGTTTACAGCAGTCCTCAGATGCATGAACATTCAGGTAAGTCAAGATCTAGAAGCGTGCATTGTGACTTTTCATCTTTGTGCATGTGGCAATTCAAGAGCACCGTCATTTCCACTGGCCTTCCCTTCCACACTGATGGGCAGGCCAGAGCTGCTGTAATCTAGTTCACTTTATGGGATCGGGTAAGGCATTCAGGTTCCTGAGTATTCACTAGGAAAGGATCTGGCTCTGGATAGTACAGTATTAAGGCAAAAAATTGGTCTCCCCTCCCTTCCACCCCCACCAAATCCTTCTGCTTTGATGCACTGTCCTAGAAATCTCATGAGTGGGTTGCACTGGCTTACACAGCTTCTACCGCTGTGAATCACTCCCATGACCATATCACTCAACACAGAGGTGGGGAAGAACTCTTTCTAAGCATACTCAGTTGTGCAGTTGGGGATAGAGCATACTCGCTTCCCTTGACTCTCTACGCACTTACTAACCTAGCTACAAAGCTCTTCATTTGGAGTTCAGGTAGCTGAAAAAGACAACAAATGAAAAGAAAAAAAAAGAATCGGAAGGAGGATTCTGCTGTGCTGCTGAAAACTGAAGCTCAAGTAAGCACTAACAGGTTAAGGGGAAAAAAATGCTCCAATAAAACAAACAAGAACTACAGGTTGGAAATTGCCTCGTAATAGAATTTAGGAGATAACCCCAGACAATGAAGTTCAATGGTGTTGCTCCCAAGTATACGGACTTGAGAAAAGCTTAATTAGGCAACAATAGACATCAGGCACTCTCAGTCCTCACTGTAGAGCTTTAATAATTGGAAATTTCATACACTACACAAAAAGAGCTTAAAATACAGTAATTGTTTTAATAGGAAGTGCACTTGGAATTCATCTGTAATCATCCAACTAATGGCAGGAGTACGATGGCATGTTCCAGGCCCCAAGAGCCCGAGCAGGCAGACTAGCATCTAAACTAGGGTTTGGACGAGCGTCCCTAGGGCTGGCTTTCTTCTCCCTGGTGCTCAGGCAACCTGCTGGATTTAGCTCAATTCCCCAGTCTGTCCTTAAATGAGCGATGCTTTACTAATAGACACTACAGCACCAGCACAGTGCTGCTGCTTCAGATCCAATCATATCAGTAAGGCTGCTCTTGATACTGGTTAGTCTGCAACCAGCGCCAATGACCAAAATAAACAATATCAGGACAAGCCCTGTTTCATCAGCCCGGCACAGTGGCTGTGCTCAGGAGCTTGCACAGGCACAGCCTGCCTGGTTAAGAGTAAAACCCAGCTTGCCCCGGCCTGACTCTGACATGAAGCCTGCAGTGTACCTTCAGTTGAATACTCTTGAGTGCAACAGCTAACAACTTTTACATAGACTAGTCGTTGGCAAATTAACTCTTTGGTGAGCTGAGGTTAAGCGAGCGCCTCTTTTCTCATGCCCTTTTTATTTTGAGAGAGTGATTACTGCATTAACCAAACTGTGACCATGTTCTGAAAGTTAGTTTTCAATCCTAAAAGTAGAAAGGTCTTTTGTATTTTCACAGCAAAGCCAAAATTCCCCAGAACAAGGCGGCACCCTGAAAGCCATATAAACAAAGGACAAAGTAATCCCTCTTTACTTTGCTACTCTTACATTTGAAAGCTTGTAAGACAGAAAACCTTAACATTTCCACTAACAACTGTCAGAGACTCTGAGTTCAATAGAAAGCAGAGGATATTGCAAGAACCTGGCAGGATAATGAAGGTTTCTTGTTATCATATGTATCACGTGAAAATATTACCCAAGAAGAAATTTAAAACTATGGCAGTTTATCATCTCAGCCAGCTGAAAACAATGGATGTCTGAGCAGCAGAACCATAACCAAGCCACGTTTGCACTGACTAGTCTCATGTGTCAGCACACAACAGGCTGGAGGAGGCAGACTTTTGTTCACCTGCTTAAGCAAAAAAAAAAAAAAAACCACCAAAAAAAACCCCAACCCAAAAAAGGGATAAAGAAAAGCCATAGGGCTCCAGTTAACGTGATGTTCATCCAGCACAAGGCTGCTTGATTCATTACACTTGAAGGCTGCAGTGACAACAGCAGGTATGAAGGAAAGAAACTGATTAAGTATGTAAGAATGCAGCTTAGCCATTAATTTCAAAAGCACAGCAAGCAATGACTCCCCTGAAATGCATTCAGTAGAGGGAGTTTTTTTTCTTGTCATCAGAATGAGAAGGGGGTAAGATTTCTTGGCAAGAGAAAGTAAGAACATATTTCAGTAGATATCATCTGTCTTGCACAAGAATCTTCTCCTGCTGCCAAGGAGTTGCAGATATTTGACAAACTCTTTTCTTCAAACTAAATTTCTTCTGCCCTAATGGACTTCCACAGTCCCTTCTGAAGAAGGGCAGCATTTTTCCTTTGAAGTGGGGAAGGTCTGTGGACTTACTATGAGGCAGATCTCACCCAACAGCAGAAAAGGAATTACCACCCTGCTGGTAACACAACAGAAACGTTGTGTGCTGAAATCAGAGGCTGCATACAGACAAGTATCACCGGCAGAGTGTTTAATGTGGGATGAAAACTGTCACAATCAAAGGTTTGCTCACCTTTACCTGTCCTGTGATGTGGGATGCAAACTACACCAAGGAGTAAGATGGTTACCTCTCTATTCTCTTCTTCACGCATAAGTTCACCCCAATTGCATCTTAAGTAGACTGATATACTATTTGGTAGCTAAATACAAAGTGGAGAAACCACATGATGAAACTCTTCCAATCCCAAAGGATTCTAAGTAAATTTTCTAAGTAAAAATTTTTTCTCAGTGATTTTTTTTCTCCTCTTCCTCATCAGTGTAGGTACTTTTCTAACAGTTCAGCTGCTGCTTAGTTTTTAAATTGGGAGCCAGAGTTGTCACACTGTTTCGTATTTCATTTCAGGGCATGTATATATGGAAAACAAGGTATGACTGCAGGCTGTGTGTGCCTCCAACAGTACCACCAACAGCAAGGATGTGGGGCAACGGCTGCAGTGTTTTCCAGCTGCTCACCCTGCCAACAGCTGCACGGCCAAGCCTTCTGTCCTCCTGCAGCTTGGGTCAGCTGAGCACTCTCACGGAGGGTATGTTGAGCTGTGCAACAATTTCCCCCCACATTTGCTGCACATACAGCTCACACTGAGCCCAGCCGCAGACATTTGGATACAGGGAGTATTGCATCTCCTCAGCCGATTGTTCAGATGCCATCTGCTGCAGAGGGAACGCTGCTGTCAGTAATCCCTGTTTGGAGGCCTCTGAGAAGCTCCTTTGGTGGTGAAAACGGGTCTCATGCAATACAGTGCCCATACAGCAGAGCTGCAGCCAACAAGAATTTAATTCCTTGTTTAAGCTGAGGGAAGAACTGACCTGCTCCTCAAGCAAGGCTTGTGTTATGCTCTGCAAATAAGCCTCCCTTGTGCTGCTGCACTACATCGATCATGGTGATAAATGGGTTCTCAATCTGCAGAGGCATTAGCTTGGCACTTCTGGATTGCCGTGTCCCCACTAGATAGTCGCAGTTAGTTAGGAGCTTAGATGACATGTGAGGAATTTACACAGGCTTAGTTTAGTTTTCAGTCTCCCTTCTCATAAGGAGAATAAATTGCTTTACTTCAAAGAGTCTCACCTACTTGACATTAAATAGCTGTATATAGCTGTAGTTGTATTTACCTCTAAGAGCAGTAATCCAGTCACCCATCCTTTACTGTATTCTTGCTCAGATGGGAAAGCATGGATTCTCTGCAAGTTACCCTAATTTGTTGTGAAACTTCACGAAACAAAATAGTTTCCTTTCTCCAGTTTTTAACTACCCATATCCTCTTTTTCTGAAAACATTAATTATCTTACTGAAGCACAAAGACAGACCTGAACATCATACAGAAAAGTTACCGAGTGTTATTTCATTAAGAAATAAACCTGCTACAATAAACACGGATCTATTTTCTTCAGGAAGAAACTTAAACGTTTAAGGCGTTCTGAGCAGAGCAAGAGCTTTCTGACTTTCTGTCAGAGCACGTTCTTGCTATGCATTTGTTAAAAATAACTCTCAAATGGGTGCACTAAAAGGTTACTTTTTATAGGCTGTATTATTATTAAGACATCACATGCCCAAAAGTCAGGTTGCCCATGAAATAAGCCTTGTGAATAGAGCCGAATAGAGTCACAGCACGTATGATCTGCACAGCTTCTTCTGCAGGATTTCTGCATCCATTCAGTTACACAGATGACTGGTGCTCTGGATATTCATCAGGGTGAGGTAAAGGGTGCCAGGCTTCTGCTCACTCTACTGCTAACGCTATCAGCAGAATCCCCCTGTTATTTTCTCTACAAGTTGGTCAACTAGTAGCAAAGTAAGAGGAAATATGGTTTAGTTAATGATAAATTATTTAGTTAATGATAAATTCCATTCTGGAAAAATGGACTGTATTTCTTCTCTGCCATTATGTCTCTTTATGACACAGGGCAAATTTTTCAAATCAAGTTTCCACAGGCCATCATGAGTTGTATGTTCCTACTCTTCCTCACACCTAGCTCGGGATCTGGATGCTAAAGATCAGAACTTCTGCTAAAGATCAGAATTTCTGCTCTGCAGAAATGTTAAGCATTTACAGTTTCAACCATTAAAATTATCATTTGCACATATCATTCTTAAATAATGCTAACTTTTCTGAAAATCACATCCACAGCATGTAAAACCATCTCTTTGCACCTTAGTTCCCTACCTGTGAACCAGAGATAACAACAACCCATCATTACCACTTGTGAAGCACATGGCTATGGTGGTGATGAGTACCACTGGGAACCACAAGGGAACATTCATATCACCGTGTTCAGCCAAGGGTTTAAACAGTGTGATGTACCTAACACACACTGAGGAGCAAGGACGGAACAAAATACTGAACAGCTGCATTCTGCACACCAAGCAATACAGGAATCTGCAAGGACCATTATGCCAGATGTATGCTCAAGGGGCTGAAATCAGTCACTTGGCAACTCTGTTCTTTGAAGGCAGAAGTCCTAAATATGCACCAATACACCTGTCTCTGATTTTTTTTATTTTTAAAGCTAACAAACTGAATGAAACAAACTTCATGCTTTGGTATGACATGGGTTACATGGAGACAGGATGCTTTGGCTCCACTGCCTTGTTCTCTACCACGTCAATCAATACAGCAGCAGAAAGGGTTGTGTATCCAGGATCCCAACACTAAGTGGAAATAGGGCACACCTTGTTAGTGGCTGCCTCAGACAATTTGCTGATGAGCAAAGGGAAGGCCTGTGTTGTGAGTCCTGGGCTCCACTCCTGACTTGAGAAGAAGCATACTCAAGCAACCACTGATGTGAGTGCAACTCCCCCTACCTGCCCCAATTCCTTCAGGGCACCTAGCGAGTGGATTATGCAACTGCAGGGAGTTACGGAGGAAGCAGACCACAGGGGGTTTAATTAATTTACCATGCTGTATTTACTCCCATTCTCTGAAAATTGAGGGCTGCCTTATATGTGGGACAATATTGTAAAAAAGATGGGTAAGAAAGTTCTTTAACAGTTTAGACACTATTCAAGAAAATGTTTGAGTTAACATCCTTTTAAAAGGTCTTACTCTGACTAATCAGTCACAGGCTCGCCAAACATACAGAGGTGATTCCAGAGAAAACAATTCTGCAGCATGCATGATGTTTAGATGTGGTCATGGGCTCTTTAATCAGCAGGGAACCATAAATATCCAGATGTTGGGCTACATCCTGATGGTTACAGCGTGTGCTGGCAAAGAGAAAGTTTAGAAGCAGGCAGTTATCAAAGGAGATGGAACATCAAGACTGCAACTCTGCAAGATGCACAAAATAAACTGGCAGATGCCTTCTAATACCAGTTAAAACACAGTATCACCAAAAAGGGTGATACTTGGGCCTTTTTCTTAAATGTCCATGTGCAGTTTTCAGTCTCCGTGTGCAGTTTTCCGTCTCTGTAGCTAGTGACTCCACTGTTCTGAAGAGGAGTAAGAAAGCATATACTCCTACACGGTGCTTTAAACCAGATTCACATATGGTATCTTGCCGTGTTCTAGTAAGATGTCTCACAGTGCACTGGAGTATGTCATCAAAAGAGCATGCATGATCATATTCTGAACATCTGCACCATTTCTGGGATTTCAAGAAGGGACAGTTTATTTTTAAGGAAACTTGGTCTGTGCATCAAGCTCAGAAAAGTAACACTACCATTCCTTCTCCTTCACCACAAATTCAGCTCCTGGTCTTGAAGCTTCATTTTGATTTCTGATTAGAAGATGACTGATCTCAAAGCAAGTCAGTGAATCTACAGCCACAACTTTGGGCATATGCATCCACTTCCATATACAAAGTGGCTGATTTTGCAAGAAGAGACTTTCTGAGCTCTTGTGGTTTACCAAAATGAGTGCCATGAATCACACGTCCAGGCTCCAAGATTGTGGAATATGGTTCCACTGCACACTGTGTATGTTCAGCCTTCTTTAACTGGCTTTGAAGCCTTTTCTAAGCAGCTGTTACAGTACTTGCACTAAAAAAGTACAGGCTCCCCTTTTACCATGTAAACACGTATTTTTCCCCTCAGATTGTGGCTTACACAGTTCTTGTGTATAGAACACATGCAGCTGAAGAACCATACTGTACACAGAAACAGCACAAACCCAGCAGTCCAAACACAAGACCACACAATACTCCAATAGTTCCAAATCAGGCCAAATTGCCATGGTACTGGATCTGCAGAGGACAGGCTGACAATTTTAGCCTTATTTGACAAGTCCCAGCAAAATTAAAAGACTACGCTGCTCTCAGCTTTGTTAAAAAAAA
>VZTL01063323.1:66167-84552 GCA_013400535.1 Scopus umbretta
AAAAAGGAAAAAACCAACATCCCCTTAAATGTGAGAACATTTAACCCCAGGGCCTTTTTGCATTGGAGAATATTTTTCCTTTGGTTTAGTTATTTGTCATAAAGAAGAGATTGAGTCACTTATCACTATTACGGAACACAGGGGAAATTAGCCATGCTAAAATATATGCTAATAAAGGAACTCAAATTTTTCCAAGAGAGCACTGCAGGAAACAAAATTTGCAAAGAATTGACTTACAAACAGGAAGCCGCCTTCCACCCCTCAGCCTTCAAAAGGTTTTCAGCCACATGCCTGGGAATATTAAAGACATCATTGCTCAACATTTGTTGACAGATTCTGAGCGTCACCAAATTTAGTCGTTACCAATGTTAATTCAATGTGAAAGACAAGGCAGTAATGCATGCAGTGCTCCCATTATGTATATCAATCTTTAATATTCAATTTGAGTTCCTAATTGCCTCACTATCAATGTTCCAACCCACAGCAAATCCCTCCATGCCTCTGTAATTCACTGTTTGCCCAAGAAGGCTCTGCTTTTGCAAACCTTCAGAAGTACGAGCTACCATATGTAGCAAGAGATACTGCGCAAAGATCTACAGTGCCTTCTGCCAGTAAAGCACGTCGAACAGAGCTTTAAAAATCTTTTAAACTTTGCCTTATGGAGGAGTATAGAGCAGCACGTTCTTTATGATATCCTCGGACATTTATTATAATGGATGTGAACTGCATTATGTACATGTCCATACTTTTTCACTGTGCACTTATGGTCAAATGAACTCTTGGCGGGAGGCGGGGGGAGAGGAATAAAAGAAAGAAAGAAAGAAATTAAAAATGTTCTGTGATGAATTTAAAGTGTAATATCTGATACAGACACTGCCAGAGGACTAAATCCCCCACCAGCAGGGAAATACACTGGATCATCTAATAGGCATTTCCAGCTCTAACTTCTGTGATTAATAATTTAAAATCCACTGAATAAATTTTTTAATTATTCCTGTACAGCGAGAAAAATCCTCTCTGGAATATGATCCATTTCTTCAGTTCAAAGTGAAATTATTTTAGAGACTTATATCCCCCTCCAAAAACAAAACAAAAAACCCTAAACAAGTAAGGCACATATTTTCCTTAACTATTAGTCTCTTCCACAATGTCCATTAAAATCACTACAAACTCCACTTGTGTTTAATCAATTTAATCACAAAAGTGAAAAACAATTTATGATTATTTACAAAATAATTAATCTATCCACTTAAAACATTATCTTACTTTCCAGAAAATAAAGTCAGTAGCAAACACCATCATCTGTGAGTGACCACCTTACGTATATATTTGAGTGCTTTTGCCCCTATTCATGTTCAAATATTTTAATGCGGTTAAATTTAGATGAGTTGGGAGTAAGTTTGACACATTCTTCCTCTTCAGTAATACAGAGCTGTAACACCCCTATGCCAAGACGATGAATCTCTGCATGGCAGCCTGCTCTGCAGTTATTCAAGCTGGTCTAGCAGAGAGCTAAACAGCTTGGCCTATTTGACTAGCTGTTAATTGGCCTCTAGGAAAGCCAGACTGCAAAATGAGAGTCTCCACAAACTGCAAGGCTGGAGAATATTTGTTTACCTCAGTTGCACATTAGGAGCTGTTTCCAACAATAGACATGGTTTTTATTACTCCTCAAAACTATTTTTAAATGGCTACGACCCTCTTAAAAAGTCTCCCAGGGATATGAGAAATTAAGCTAGAATAAGCATGACAAGTATATAAACTAGGCAATTTTATCAGGCTGTAAATCAGCATTACTGTTTCAACCATGTATTTATTCTTGTCTTAGCTGCTAAAACAATAACAACTACACCTAGCATAAAAAATTACTTTGAATATCAGCGATGAAACATGATTAAGCATTATATATCAGGTTCAAAAACAGTGAAACCTCCATAAAATTGCTCTGTGCAAAATGAAGAGGGGAAACACACCTGTATTACACTTGGATTTGAGTGTGGCAAATTACTTCGTCAATCACATCATGTAATTTACTTCTGTGCTATACACAATGGAAAGATCAATACTGATGAGAAACTCATTTGCAGGACGTTCACACTGGCAAATTCGTGTGAACTACATACTGTACCGAGGAGTCTGCTGTACTAGCCAGTGTATGAATAGAATTTGAACAAAGAAATGACAAAATTTGATTGGCAAAGCAAATCACGTAGTACACACCAGAATCCTATGCTCAAAATTTTTACCCCTTCAAGATTCCTGCATGATATTTTTAGGGGGATGTGGGGGTGTGTGTTATTATTTCTAAATAACGGTATTGATTTTCCTGCCTTTTATCGAACTTCTGTATGTCTTAGTTGCACAGCTTATATTTTGTCTCTGTCTAGAAATTCTTGCTATTCTTCGACTGTTCAACACAGCTTTGTTATTATACGGCTGCCTACGAGCACAAGTTTGTGAACACAGGTACAGACTGTGCATAACACATTGCTAACACACAGCAACACACAAGTGCTGAAATTGTTTCTATGAAGTCGCAGAAATTCTGGGCTGTTGGCTTTCATTGGTCTTTTTGAAAGCATACAAGTATTTCTCGAGGGAAAATGATAAAGAACTACACAGACTTTGAAGAAAATCTAAAACCAAAACTGGCAAGAGTAAAAGTCTGATTTGGGACTTCCAAATGTTGTGGTATCCTTTTCCAAAAAACTCTGACAGGACATTTTCAAAGAGGCAGATGTCCAACTGGCAGAACCTTCCCATAGGATCAAGGTGCTGGTGATTTGGTAGGTATGGTGGTGTTGGGTTCACGGTTGGACTAGATGGTCTCAGAGGTCTTTTCTAACCTTAATGATTCTATGATTCTATGCCTTTTCAAAGGCATGTCAGTGTAACTGGCTGGTAAGTTCCTAAAAGTTACCAAAATACTTGACTGTTATGGGGAAATCTGCCTCCTGGTATAAAAGCTTAGGAGAACAAAGCTGCACCCAGCTTCCCAAGGAGAGAGGCCTGACATGAGCAATTACAACCCAAGGTGCGTGATCTTGGGTTGCTCAAGTCCTGTGGGAACAAAATGTCAGTTCTTCTACTACTTCATGAAAAAGCGTGTTTCCTTCCTGTCTTTCCCATAGACATCAATTGAAAATAACTTGTTTCTGGCATCAATCCTTCCTCCCCATCCTCACTTCTCTGTTCTGCATGCAAGTTGCCTGGGCTAGCATCCTTCCTGGCAACAACACACCCTCCCCTTGAGCATGTGCAGCATATATATCCAGCACATATTGCTAGCTCATATTTACAGTCTGAAAACCTTCCTGCGCCTAGCACCTGTCTAGCCACAGGGAGCCCCTTCCTGCTTCTGCCATCGTAACTTTTTCCTGTCCAAGTCCCTTTACTCTTTCTTAAGACACTTGACATTCTTGCTTTGGGACACCTATGAAAAGCCAGGCTGAACACCACTCTGGTCTCTACCTCCACTTCTGCTCTCTGCTACATTCCCTCTCTTCTAAAACCCTGAATTTCCGCTTTTGTCTTCATCTCTCTTCCACTAAGAATTAATTTTTCTGCTTAATATTCCTTCTTTTCATTAAAATCACTCCAGGAAACCAACTGCTCCCACTACTGTTTTGCGATGTGAAGATTACCAGGCCCCGTACTCCCTGCGAAGTAAGGGAGTAGTCCCTTCCTAACACAACACTGGCAGAGAGAGGCTGGGAGAAGGACACCCTTCCTCTCGCTGAGTCAAAACAATACGTATTTGCTTCAGGCCTATGTACTTTCACTGCAAGGAGAGCAATGTGTGGTAGAAGCCCACTTGGAGCCAGAATTGTGCCCTCTTGTAGAGGTGAGCACCAGTGATCTGTACTGATGTCCAAGACATACCATTTTAAGACTTTTTAGTGAAGAAGAATTGCAACTTCCTGACATTTTGCCTGTCCAAATCTCCATGAACACCACCACTGGCACCTGGGCCAATGGTTTACCAGCTCTGTCTCAGTGCAATGCCTCCAAAACAGTCAGCCACAAAAAGTCCCCATCTGAATTTGCACATACCAATGGTCCATTTTTGCATCAAAATGCCACGATTACCTCACATAGCTTATTTATATAGTGCTTACTAAAACAGTGGCACTTTCTCCAGATTCTGCTACTTGATGAAACTGCAAAGTATATTATGACTAGGTGTCCTGTTTATCAATCAAGGATAAAATTTTCACTCCCAACAAAGAGGCCGCACAGTAACCTCCTCCAAGATGTAATACTTTTTCCATCAGGTAGATGCTACAGACGGATGAACATCACAGTGTTCAGATTAACGTCCCACTCCAGACTCTCTTTGTTCCAAGAAATTCTTGCATAGTATTGAGTCACTGTAGAAGAAAATCCTGCAAAGATCGTTTCATATGCAACTTCTGTGCAGCCTGGTCAATTCAGCTGTGGACACCATCCTAGTCCCGTAAGTTCTCCAGGCTCAGGTATCCATTCCAAGTGTGCCCAGAGAGATAAGCAGGGGGTTACCCGAAGTACTGGTACAAATATCTGTAAAGTGCAGTATGTTTTTGCGCAAAAGGGAAGGTGTTTATGAAAGTTTAACAGGCAGACAAAAGACACAGAAGGGACACGTCTGTGGGAAGTAGGGAAAAACAGATGAGTAAATCCCACTAAAAATAGCCAGCATTTGAAAGTCTCATTACTTCACATTTACCTCTTGTTTCAACGACTCTGACATGGAGATCCCGTCGGTTCTTGTTTGTCAGAAGGGAATACGAGAGAGAGACTATGACAGATCATAGTCACAAATAACTGTTCAGTTAAAAAGAGAATCGAGTATCCTTACCCTTGTTCTGTCCTCAATTTCATAGATGCGAAGCTGCATGGGAACATTAAAGCTATGCAGGATATTTCCACCAAACACCAGAGAATCTACTGGAGTATAAACCGCATGTATCCACCCTAGAGAGGGAAAGCAAAGAACTCAGAATGCCTCATGCTATGTAGTATTGCAGAGCAATTTATAATCCAATTTTAACAACCCCATGAACCCCATTCTGCAGGGTATGAGAGGCTAAAGCAGCAAAAGGTTAAATGGTATGCTTGTAGCCACATTCTAAGGCTAGTCATAGCAGAAGAACGACATCTTATGATGTACAGTCTTACAACCCTCTGTAAATTAAGTTCTTCTATTTATTCACAGAACAGTTACAATGTTTACTGAGAACACACAAGTTTGTGACTCAGCCGCATCCATGACTAAGAAGTAAATTCAGTCTGTTCAATACACTCGGCTCTCAGAGATATCTACTGGCACCTCCAGTAGGGTTGCAGATCATGTTAGCAGTGGTGGTGGGCTAGGGCTGTGGAACTGGACTGAGTCACATCAAACTTCTTTCACACCAGCACCAGAGCATACATCTTCAGATATCAACAATTTCAAATTATTACCAGCCCTCCTTTGGAGGTGAAAGTTTCGTATCCTATTATCAACTTTCTGAAGCTACCAAAAAAATCTTTTTCACTGCAAGCCCCAAGTTATGGGATTTAACATTTCTAGTACTGGAGCTCATGAGACTGTTTTGACCCAATCCTGCAAGGGACTGAATTCATTCCACAGGCTCCAAAGCAAGGGAAGAATTTTCTATCACAATAAAAATCCAGGCATAGCAATTCAGACAGCCACACACCAGCTCTTCTGCTTCTGCATTGTTTGCTTAGTATGTCAGCAGCTGAAGGACTGGCTATGCAAGACTGTAGCCTCTGATCTCTGCCATGAAAAAGGAATTGATCCTGCTAACGATCTGGGACCCACAGAGACCTGGCACTTTTTTTTTTTTTCCTTCTTTTTTAATGAAAAGCATTACAATTTATAAACCAGCAGACAGCAAAGCAACATAGGGGGCAGTCAATTTTCTCCTAACTGTGCAGTACTTTCCATTAAAGCTGTGGCAGCTTTCCTTCACTTCAAGATCAGCGAGGGAGCAGGAAAATGCCATTCAGCCTAAACGGTTCTCCAGCTAGCAGCCACGAAAGCTCTCTTCCACAACAATCTTTAGACCGTAAAGGCCTGCAAAGCTGTATCTGAGAAGTCCTTGAGCCACAGCAGATGGCAGAACTGGGTCTTTCATTTAAGGGCATATTGGTAGGAGAGAGACAGGAAGGAAACAAAACCAGCACTAGAATTTTCTCCCTGGAAATACAAGCTCATCACTCTGGATACATCTTTCTCAATTTCAGAATCACAGAATGGTTGAGGTTGGAAGGGACCTCTGGAGGTCTAACTCCCTTGCTCAAGCAGGACCACCTAAAGCCAGCTGTCCAGAACTATGTCCAGATGGCTTTTCAGTATCTCCTACGATGGAGACTCCACAACCCCTCTGGGCAACCTGTTCCAGTGCTTAGTCAATTTACAAGTCTGATTCCACACGATAAATGTGACACATATAAAAAAGCAGGTGGCTCATAGCTCTGGCAGCTCTTGGTATTATTGCATCTTTCCTGCTCCAGTTAGTACACCTTCAGTTACAGAGTAGCTTACAATGATCCAGCCTGTTTATTACTTCCAAATCAAGACCAACCAACCAGAGAGGAATTTTTTTTTCCCATGTAAGGGAAGCGTGGCAACTACATACATCAACACTATAAAAACTCTTCACAGTTGAAGCAGTTCACAACCTCACATGAAATACATTAGTCTGTCCTAAGAGCAAACTACTGGAAAAATAAGTGATCTTCCTGATCCTAGTCTTTGGGAGGGAAAAAAGATCCAAAGTTAAGGAAGTTGGGGCCACTAGGTAATCAAAGATTTATGTGGTGGGGGGAAAGAATGGAAACCACATGCTGAAGCAAATCTGTTGCTGGGTCCCCAAAGTCAACTTATTGCGTAAGTGCTGAAACACAGGGTCCATTTGCGTGACAATTCATCTTGTCAGTTTTAGAGATGAACAAACTGAAGCTTGACAAAGTGAAATTACTTGTCCATGGCCACACAACTGAGTGGTGGCAGAAGACAGACCACAAACGGCCAGTTATCAGCAGAACATTGAAGAGTCCTCACCACTACCTCCCACTGCAGTTCTCACAGCACAGATCAGTCAATGTACAAACCTATCAGAGCTAGCAGATGCAACAAGTTATTTTCATGGAATGCTCAACATCATTGTAAATACAATGTTATCAAATATTTACAACTTAGGTAAAAGGAGTAACTTGAGCTGAAGCCTGACTTTCTAGTCCTATATGAAAGGTAGAACGGAGATACCCTTCATTTTATAAGAAATAACATGAAACCACATCAATGCAGTTGTTCCTCAAGTGTATGCTTTTACTACAACCACACAGTAGCCTCCTCCTACAAATTATATTTCTTCCGTGAAAATTTCATGCTGGAATGCAGTTGGTTTCCCTGTTTCTTGCTCTTTGGGTTTCAGTCTCATCACACCTTCCCTGACCTCTCAACTCTGCCCTCACTAGATGCCAAGAGTCTTTGTGTTAATAACTGCTAGACTTCCTTGGTAGTAGTCCAAATATTTTGGGGAGAAATGTGAAAGGATCTATCGCTGGCTTGAGCCAATGCTCCAACAAATGGTGTCCCAGACATGACAAACTCTCAACAGAAAGATTAACGAACCTGAATATAGTTTCAATCCTGTATTGCTGAAGAGCTGGTAGAGGTGCAAACTGAAAGTTTTCCATAAAGTATCTGAGACAATCTCTGGTTCTGCAGATAATGTATTTAATTCCCACTTACATTTATAATCCAGGTCTAAATTCATCTTAGAAACAATTAGTACCTTCATCTCCTAACTTCTGAACTAACTAAACACTAGGTCCTTCAAGATGCACATGTTTCTAGTAACAAGACTGAATACTGCTTTCTATGACACAGTTCTCAATAACAAAACCCTGTAATAATGAAGCACTAAAATCCATCAGGGCTGCGAAAATAAAAATAAACTAGAGACCAAGCAACAAACAGAAAGTCACTAACTGTGAAGTCTTTGGAAGTAAAGTTCCTACTCCTAGCCAAAGCAGGGTGTGGGATGATTTCCAGGCATAGCTCAGAGATGGGTAAGGATGGTGCCTGTGGGTACCATCCCTTCAGTGTCAAACAGCGTTGAGCTAGGCATACAGCTGAGCCCCAGGAAATCCCCAGATCTCCAGCAGTTCATGTGCTCCCAACAGCCCCTCTGCCAGCTACAGGACGCAGCCCTGTCAGAGGAGTCACCTGCTCATAAGATAGATTTTGGCCACTCAGCTGTGTAGCGTTTTTCAGTCACACTGTATCCCAAAATAGTTTTGACTTGCCTGAGAAATGTACGTGTAATATTGAACCTGCAGAGACACAAGCACCAAGAGGTGTATTCCAGGGACACAGGACACTATGGACAAGATTAGACAAAAAAAAGATGGAGAACTGACAAGGTAGAAAACCATAGAAAGACTGGCACAGACGTTACAAAGGCGAAAAGTGTCTGATATTAAGAAGGCCATGTACGGAGAAAAACTGAAGAGGCCAGCAGCACCAGAAAAGTAGAAGGAGGAGGAAACGGAGACAAGCAGAAAACAGCAAACAGTTTCCATGAGGGTAATATATTGTGGAAATGAGTTCTGAGAACAGATAAGCTTGGATGGCACATTCAATTCATTCCCACAGCTTCGATACAAGCACGACTTAGAAATAAACTGAGGAGGATGAATGTTCATTGTGACCATTGCAAACAAGAACACCCATCTTCTAAGCTTCTCAAGTACAAAGGTTTTTAAAGAGGAAGACAGACCTCCAGAATAGGAGCAAGCTGCATGTATGCATAGGACAAAAAGGATGGCCAAGGGGATTGCTTTAATATCATCCACACCAGTACATCCCGCCTGTCTCACCTTCACTGTTATTTTTCGCCAGATGAATTGACAGGTCTGTTGACATGTATGATCATGTCATTCTATGCTGGACAGACTGTCATGTCTGCTCATGTATGTCTGCATCTTTCAGCTCTTACAGCAAAAACTTGCCACGCAGCCTCCAACACAGACACCTCTGAAGCGAGCGTCATCAATTCTCTCCTCAGTGACCGCTTTCTACTGTTTACATAAACCCTGGTACCACTGCGCAACCTCCTATGTTTTATGGGTTAGTGCAAGACAGAAGATAACATCTCTCCCCTTGGCAATACTCTCAAAAACTGTAATATTCTCCAAAAAAAGGAAAGCAACTCAGAATAAAATGCCACAAATTTAATTTTATCCTTAATGCTAAAAAAAGCACTGGAGTAATAGCAGAACAAATGGATTAAGGACTGAAAAAGTCAAAAGTCAGTGGAATAAGATATTCTTCATTTTTGGCTGAAAGACACGAACAAAAGCACCTGCTAAACATTATCTAAGGCTACAATTAAATCCTGTAGATGAGAGAAAGACATACATTGTGTGGCTTGAAGGATTAGTCATGAATTAGAAAACTCTTCCTCATGGGTGACCAGTTTCAAGCCAGCCCGTGTTGACAGCGGTAACGAGTGAGTGAATGTGGAACCAGCCCGTCCTTCCTTTGCAGGCTGGTCCGACGGCTTGCGGCTGGAGCATGCTCTCGGTGCGGCGGAGCGGCTCCTGCACGGCCGCTGCACAGCCCTGCCCTGTGAGCAGACCACACACCAGCCACGAGCTCAGCTAAATGGGGATAGATGGCTTTGGGAGTACAGACACCGCACACTCGCTGTTCACAACCCTCATTTCAAGCCTTAGCAAGAAGACTGTCCACTTACGGTTTTTCTGAAGTCGGTCTTTTTCATTTCAGTTCTTGGTGGTTAATGAGTATTTTTTCCTTCCCAAAACAACCCTACTTTATGAAGCCAAGCCATTGAGCAGGAATTCTATTCAGGAGGCTCAGAAATACTCTCAGCTGATTTACAGTTACAAATTATTCCACCACTCCTAAGATACACTTGAATATTTAGATGATAACATCTCTAGTATATCAAAAAGGTAAAATTAACAGTAGCAAAAGCTTTTCTGAACAGTTAAAAGAAAGATACGATCTCATTATCTTTTGAATTTTATAAAACAAGTCTTATGAAACATTGCGAACTTGTTAGAAGATTTCAGGGGCCTGCAAATTCCTACTGTATCTTCAAGGATGCAATCATCCATCTGAGAATAATAAAAAAAGAATACTAACTTATAAAGCTATGGGGCAAACTGACTACAAGCTCCAAGCCAAAACCGTGGTGCTTCTGTTTCCATTAGTAACTGAACAGATATTTTGCTTTGTGATAGAGAAGGCATACATATTTTCCTGCAATTCTACAGCAACTTGGGGTAGAAAAGTTGAAATATGTATGTCTCAAAAATAAAAACTGACTAAGGAGATAACCTTACAGTGGCCATTGCCAGCAAATGAGACATTATTTCTCTCATTTCTACAGAAGAATAATTGCATCATAATAGTGCCCACAACCAAAAATATCAAGGAAACACCATGTTTACATTTTAAGATGACAAAAATTAATAGTTTTACCCCAGTAGTACAAATAATACAGCAGCTCTCAATCTTACATCATTTGATAAGAATTAGGTAGAGCACTGCAGAGGAACAGAACTAAAAATCCAACATTATGCTGTCACCTTCTATCTGAAAGCAGACACTTGAGGCAAAAACTCTCGTCTCTGATCCTCTCCACTGATCTGCGTTGCTTGGTCCCTAAAGGTGCCAGGCAAGGAGCTTCCATTAATGTCAGTGGAAGCTCCCAAAATGGGAAAAGTGAACAGCAACCAAAAATAGCCAGGCAGCTATGCAGCCCTAGCACAACTCCCTGCAAAAAATTTACCAGTCAGATTTTAATAGCCTGTCATTCTCCTTGATGTAAAGACTATATGCTACCTTCTGGCCCCATTACATCATAATTTATCAAATACTGACTGGCATAGCAGAGGTGACCTAAGACCGCACACTCATAATAGGCAGAATCTTCATAGGATGAGGCAGAATACTCATAACCACTGATACAGTATTTGAAGCACATCGAATCCTCGCAAATAGCTGGCTAGGGTCTATCACAGAACATCCCTTTCTGGCCACTTTCCTTCCCAAAAACATTCATCTGAGAAAAGTCATTATTTCTGCATTTGACTGGAAACAAGAACTTTGGAGCACTCTCATGTTACCATAATAATCACCACAGACCAACAAGAATATTTTTGTTAGACTGTGTGGCTCATTCTTCAGCTCTCAAGAAATTAAGAGATATTATAACAGCATGTTTCCATGTCAAAGGCCCCAAAGTGCATTATAAAGAACATAAGAAAAATGAAGTAAAACAAACAGCTTACTCCTCAGTGGAACAGTGCCAACTCTGAGGTGAAATACAACTGTTGTAAAATAGCATGCAGCAACACTAGTGAGAATTTTGAAGAAGAACCAGAAAGAAACACCATGTCCAGCTGACAGCAAGTTACTCTGTCTGGATTTTGATCATAGGAATGTCTAATAAATCAGCACTGCAAAAGTCTTCTACAAGAGCTAATGGCAGTCCATTATTCAATTTTCAAAAATAAAAAATGCACAGTGACTTCTTGGACCATTATTTTTTGGACCATGTAGTGGTCTGTTACTGGGGCCGTTACTGTCAGATGTAAAGAATAGACAAAAGTCACCCAACATGGCCCGGCTACTTGAGGATTTGTGCTTCCCCACAAACACAGCTCTCTCAACTACCAGTTCACACACATCACAACATCTCACCTCTTCAATGTAGTCACATTAAAGCTACATATTTGGAAAGCCTGCAGGAAGAACACCCATGCAGAGTCAACCCAAAAGCATGCCTGCTTATGAGTCTACTGCCTCTGACCAGCAGCAGAGGCTCAGAAAAAGGCTGTAAGAAACAGAGGATGAGTAGAGTAACCCTTGGTAGTACTGGCCATCTCCCCCCAAAAGAACCAAAACCAGTACATCTACAAACTTTCATAGACCAATCACACTGCAAACCCTGGAATCAAACTATCCACAGTAGGTGCGGCAACTCCCTTGGAGGTCAGCGAAACTGGTCTTTGCAAAAAGAGAAGAAAATCCAAGTTTATCCATATTCTGGCAGACTTCCGTTATCAGTAACAATCCAGGACTGGCTCAAGTTCACCTTCTCAAGACACATAATGATTATACTCTTACTTCACAATATTAACAACAGAGACAAATACTGCAAGACAAATTTGCCACAAGAGACAACTAGTTGGCTGGCTTTTGCATGTCCTAATTCTGCATGTGCAAACTCTCTTGAATTTCAAGTGCAAGTGTCTACACCAAACATATACACACACACACGGAAGAAAAGGTCATTTTTCTGAGAGCGAGGTCTGGCAGAAAATTGAGGAAAAAAAGCAAACAAGCTTAACACGTTTCAAACTACTGCAAGACCTTGTTTGTAGAGGACAGCGGGGAAGGAGTAGAAGTACATCCATGTCAGAGCTCCATCACTTATGACATATTCAGCAAGACTAAAAGACTCAAAGAGCAAGTGGATTGAAAAAGGATGTATTTTTCATTTTGTGTATGCTTAGTTTTGAGCTTGGGTTTAGGTAACAGCAGTGACGTTTAGGTGTACATGAGAAACTAACGTGGTGTTCAGAGAATCGAGACAGAGGGAATTCGATGCACAATGCACCACTTGCGAAAAACAAGTGCAAGGACAGAAGTAAAAGATGGTTTATAGAGCATAAAGACTGGAGTGGCAGGTGAAGAGCAAGAGGAGAAGAGAGAAAAGGTTCCAGAGAAGTTATGCTGTGATGCAAAAGGAGATGTAAAAAATACTTAAAGTAAAAGGGGAAGCACTAAAGCCCCCAAAAAACTGGGTAACACATTGGCATTAACTTAGTGAGCAGTATTTCAAACAGGCTGTAGGAGAGCAATCAGGATGTAATAGAACAAGTGGCTGCGTACAAGCCAGAACACGTGCCTACAGTAATCCTGAGTTGTAGAAATCTGAGGGATATTGCCCAAACACTGGTTCTGCGTGTCCCTAGCGCAGTGATGAGAGATATCTAAACTACCTCTCCGTAACACCACCACAATGGACTCCAAATATGTGTCACATCCTCCCTGCAAGCCATCAACTGGACACACATGGTACAGAAGAAAGCTACAGCACAAATAATACTGGACAAGCTCTAGATTTGATTGTGACTGATAAAATTTTGTTGTTTCCCTACTGAGACAATAGCTGAGCACTGAGATTATGCTTTTCCTCTTCCAGATCATCACAGTTTATACCTGAAGAGAAACACACTCTATCAAGAATTTCCCTTCTATTTGGCAGGTGAGTCAGATATGCAGCATCCACTGCCCACTATACCAGAGTAAGACGTGTTTCCTTGACCAAATTCCATCTGTGTTGAACACTTAACCATATGAAAGATTAAACATTGCTCACGGTAACATACACAGTGCAAACGCACTAGGGCCGTACCATTCTTTACTGTCCTCCTGTATAAGGACAAGTTCTCTCCCATCCCGGGAAAACAACAGTCAGATTTCTACAGAAAAAAAAAAATCATTCACTGACACTGGTAGTGACTCTAGCTTCCTCCCCTCTTGAACCTTCAACTGTTTTAACATCTCGAATCTACATCTGGCCATAAACCTCAGCATGGCACAATGTGGAATATTTCTCAATCAACAATTATGCTGACAGCAGTTTAGACAATTATATTAAAGGAAAAGGCCAGGTTCCTAGTTGATTTTATCACTTTACCGCAGACTTTACCAGAGTTATCATCCTGACTCATCAGTGGGAACCGGTAAAGTGGGAGGTGAGAACTTGTAACAGTGCATCGCTTGTTTGGAGAAGTCCTACGGGGCCATCGGAGTACAGCTTGACTCCTACGCAAGGCCCGAGACACAGTACCCCTCAGAATCCCAGCTTACTTCCCCCTACCCCATACTTAGGAGGAACCCCTAAAATGCTGCAAGATGCACCTTGGCCCATTAGAACTTACTATGCTGACAATACTTCGCTCAATTTCTCCTTGATACCGCAGTTGTGATTGTGCCTCTCAATGCTTTGCAGGGTTAGAAGCACAGGTAGAAATTAACGGGTTTAAACTTAATCCTGAAAGGATGATGGCAGCGATGGAGAGGAAAACACCCCGAGGCCCTGGTGAGCACTGTAATTATGCCTTCTGTAAGAATAATTCCCATTCTTGTCCAAGTGGTTTGTAATTTTAGGGATTTACCAGGTCTACTGCTGATCCTAGATTCTCAGAGAAACCTTCCATCTCCCACAAGCCTATGATCTCACTCCCTCGCGTGTCTTGTTACAGCCTTCTCTACCTACTTCATCCTTACGCTGCTAGGGTGTAATAGTGTTTCTAGGACCACCCCCAAAAATGACTTGAAAACAGAGCAGAGCAGGATATTTTATGGAAAAGGTCCTTTGCTGAAATGTTCCCCATTCACAGTCCAGCTAGGCACTAGCTATATCACTCTACACTTTCTGTGACCACACCTGTAATCAGAAGGTATTTTCCTCATGGATGAGTTGAAGCTGGTCAAGAATTTATCAGGCTCATTTGAAAGTATGGGACACACTGGTTTTACAGGCACCCGTTATCAGAACCTAAACACTACAAACACTTTTAAAGTACATACAAAACACATTCAAACGTTAACTAACGTGACACGTGCATAAACCAGAGCAAAGAGGTTGTAGGAGTTGACCTGTTTTACACAGCTACGCTCAATTCGCTGACCTGGAACAGCTTTTAATTAGGCATTTCCATAGTCCTAAAAGAAACATAGAAATAACGCCCTCTCACATAAATAAGAGATTTGCAAATAAGTTTTCCGAACAAAATACAGCAGAGCAAAAACCCTTCAATCCATGAGGTGCTAAGAGAGAAATTATTCACACGTGCCTTTCAAATATGGCACGGAGCCTAAAATGTCTGAGGGATTGGCATTTCTGTATTTTGGGCTTTCCTAAGAAAACAGAAACTACAGTCAAAAAACACACATGGAATCACTTCACTTCGGCCACCATATTACAGCTGTGTCCTATACAAGCTTCCACAACTTTCCGTATTCCAGACGCCAGGCATGACTAAACTAACATACAGAAAGTCTTATTCGTAGGAGGCTGTTCACAGGGGAATGAAGACAAATACAAAGATGCAGTAATGGGATCTAAGCAAACAGCACAGGCATACTCAAACACCCAGTTCAAACAGTAACAGCACATTCTGACCTGTTTCAAGGGAAGACCTAATTCCTTTAATGGATTAACTCCTCCACCCTCAAAGTCATTTTGCCTATCACCTCCCAGGCTGATTCTTACCAAATACCTACAGCTGTGCAAATTTGTGGCCTTCAGCCGACACCAATAATGCTCCCTAGTTGGGAAGAATATTGTTGCTGTCTTCTCATGACCTGCATTCTCTCCATCTTCAGGATTAAAAAATAATAATCTCATCTCCACAGAGTAATTCTAGAGCTGACAAACTACCAACCGGTCCTTCTGTCATGTAGAAAGGCTACCTATATTTATTTCCCTGGTAAGATCCACTAAACAGAGGCAATGTGTTATATCATTATAAACAAACTTATGGCCCCACAATAGTCAAAGAGAGCAAAGCCTGGTATCATCTTAAATGAGAAGTGGTACAGATTGCACTGTCCTTAATCCAGTTTAGACAGGAGCAGAGAGGGCTGAATTCACCAGCCTTCAAAGCAGCAACTATTTGGTTGCTTTGCGAGAAGAGCCTGAATCATGCGACACAGCTGCTGAGGTGGGCAGTAGTGTAAAAATTAAGTGTGGCTGGGCTACTGGAAGATGTCCGGATTGAGCAACAATCTCCATCAGCAGAAGTTCTGAAGAGTCATGACAATAAAATAAAGTTGTTTCTCCAAGAAGCAGCCCTGAGGGAGCACAGTGTCTGCTCACCCATGTACTGGAATCTCCACTGAGCTCCATCAGGGAATTAAGACTCTTCTCTGGCTACAGACAGAGGCGAAGAAGTAGGTTACTGAACTGCAGGTGAAACCTGCCAGAAGAGATCACAAAAACAGAGAAGTATTTTTCCAAGAAAGCTAACAATAGCAAAAGTCAGTACGGCTCTGACGAGAAGTGGTGGAGTGACAGCCCCAGAGACCCAACTCCTCTCTCCTTTTCCCCAGTACAGCACAAGTGATCACTGCACACAGTTCCTACCAGTACATTTTTCATCAGTCTGGATGGGACAGTTTTTGGTAAATGAAGTGCACTCAGTCCCTAGCCTTTATTTTGCCACAGCAAATAAAGAGGTCAATACTGGGTTTAGATGTGAAGGACTGCTTTACAGAGAACTGTTAGCCAAACACAATTCCAGTGATTCCAAAAACAGTTAGTTAACGAGTGATACCTGAAGGAATGAAGAACGTATAGCCTTGTTTCAGCTCAATTCTTTGGCATCGTTCCACCCTGTCTCCCAGAAAGATATCACTTTGCTTTCCTGAGAGAACCCATTCTTCATAAAGTTCTAGATTCTGCAGAGTAGGCGGAATCAGCCAGAAGATCTAAAAATAAAACAAAGATTTAACTATTTGCAACAGTCAACAAAAATAAGTAGCTGAGAAATTCCAACAAGGTTATCACATGTTAGACAAATGAACGTGTAACACCAAGCCTGCTTTCTGCATAAAACACATGTTTTCCAGGTGTTGTACGCAGAGGCACACAGCAGACAGCAGCAGCAATTAGTCCATGTGCTGGGAAGTGGCAAGATAACTGTCAGTTGTCATCTCTCTTCCATGAGACATCTTACTCAAAAGATGCCTGCACATTTTACTTTCCATTCAAAACAATGTATTGGTATAGCACAACTTCATTGGACTATATAGATGAACAGTATCTGTACTACAGAGATTTTCAATCTGCAGTATTTATTTCAGTTCCCTCCTTTCGCTGTCTATACTAGAATTGGGAAAAACAACCTAAAACAGTAAAGACGTGAATGTAGCCATACATGCAGTATATTTTAACACTTCTATATCCTGCAATATTTCAGTTCAGGCATAGTGTGCATGTGCACACTAAAGGAACACGGAATCTCTAAAAGAAAACAGAAGCTCTAGCTACAGAAGGAGACTCGTGAGGGCACTCTGACCCAACAAGGGTACACACAGCCACGTACTCACTGCACTACACTTCTAAACCATGCAGCAATCACAAGCCTAAAAGCACTACCACCAACAAATAAAACATTTGATATTTCAAATAAATCATTCATTTGTTTCAGAAAGGTGAATGGTGTCCCTCTAGTTCAGCAAACTCCCTATACGTTAACAAAGCTAGCTGAAATAGACTGATGACTGACTAGCTTCCCCCCCCCCCCCCCCAAAAAAGGAAAAAACAAAAATAAAATAAAGCAACCCCTCCCCTCCATAAGAGGCACAGAGAAATGAAAACAAATATCAGACAACAAGGTTCACCTACCTTCCCGCCACGGAAAACGTGATACCACACTGAAGTGCCACCAAAATCAATATGAAAATCAGTGAAGCATCCTTTCACACTCATCAAACAGTACCTGTAAGCAGAGTGAAGGACAAAAATGAATCAGTCTGAAACAGTATTCTTCACGTCTGAATTTGCAGAGGTTAACTGCATGTGCGATACTGTTTCCACCAATTAAGTTCCTGCATTTATAGTCCTGGGGTTTGTCTCATGAAGTAACTATAACTCGGTTTCTGCTGAAAAATGCGTATCTCCAAGGTTGAGTTTGCTATTCATACAACTGGAACGAAAGCTTTCAGAGTTAATGAATGGAAAAACATTAAAACTTATGCTGTTCAGAAATATTTCTTATGCCACTGCCAATCCCCCGGGTGATCTGTTTAATGCTCTCCCTTCACCGCTTGAGAGACACAACCTTCTCCAAAAGTTGTACACAAATTGCTTCAAGAGCAAAGTTTTGAAAAATCTAATTTGCTTATAAATCCTCCTGAATGTTCTTTACCTACTTGCCACTAATGCCATTTTTGCAAGGATTGGGGGACAGAAACCTCATTTGGAAAATTAGCTGCTTTTTGTTCACATTTCTAGGCATTTCTGCATCAAAATACATAAAGGAACCAGCTGGCCGCATCGCTAAGTATCAAATCCACTATTTTTTAATGCCGTCTTGATTCAGGTTTTCAAAGCAGTTTAAAGTCAGCATCACTGGAAAGAGACAGAAGAGCTCTCATCTCGCTGCACGAATCTCAAGCCTCCAGCCACCATCTGTAACTAATGGCCGAATTACAGCCGCCCTTCTCACTATAGGCACCTTTGCAAACGCAGGAAACACACACCACTTAACCCACTAACCTCTTTTCCTTGTTCCGGTCTCCGTTTCATGGCTTTTTTTTTTTTTGGTTGGTTTTTTTTTT
>VZTL01063324.1:245-12771 GCA_013400535.1 Scopus umbretta
AACAATTAAATTTCAGGATCTGCCATTTTGGAGGAAAATACTGAACTTTACCTTATGGTCAAGCTTTTCCTAGCACATACTTAGTACTTTCTCTTAACTCTGCTTCATGGATTACAAATTTGATGTACATATACTCCATATTCAAGGTTTTGAACCTTGAGTCTGCAGACTCTGCGGAGGCAAATAGAGGGCAAGGGAAGGTCTCTGAACTATTTCTAAAGGTTTCACAAAGGTAACTGAGAGAAACAACCTCATTATATGCTCATAAATTTAGTTAAAGTTCGAGTTTAAGTTCACCATCCAGGGATATCTCACTTGTGTACATAAACTGGGCAGAAGGAAATTAAATCTCATCACTTGCTCCCATACTGACAAATTTCCTGTTGAATGCAGACTTCAGAAGAAGTCTTTGGTGTGGAAAAAGAGTATTTATTTGCCACGAAATTCAAAAAAAGAGTAGGTTTACATGGTATTATATTGCCTTGGTCTTAGTCTAAAGCAATCAAGCAAACAGTTGCCAGGCAGCTGCCAATAAACTAACTTGTTACGGAAAATCTTGTTTAACCTTATATAGTCTATCATTGAAAGGAGGGACACAGATACTAAATCGAACAGTCTCCTTCTACCTGTAGTTAGAGAATAGCCCAACAGTCCCTCTCAAGCCAGTCACCAAGTTCCACTCTGATCCCTAGGTAAAAGGTTTTCAGTTGTTCCCTCAGAACAATTCCAGCATAATTGCTGAAAATCTAAGCACTAACACAGGTATAAAACAAACAGCACAGCTAATGCTAGTAGATCAGGCAGCTTAAAGATGGATACAGCCCTAAAACATGTACAGCAGAGTAAGCATGCCTGCCCGTCCTCCACCTCCCAATGCCCGCACTGCACAGCCATCAGGAGCTATAACGACAACCTGGAGATGCAGGGGGCTGCTCCCTTTCTCTCCTATGTGTCTCCCTCCGTAGCTCCTGAGATTGGCATTATGCAGGTCAGTGCAGCTAGTATGAGAAGCGATTAGGATATATATTCTAATTACTAAAAAGGAGATTCATCCTTCATCAAAACAGAGAACGTTGCACTGAGCAAATGTCAGTGAAGTGGTCCTTAGTCTTTTCCTGTAAATCTATTCCCTAAAGTTACCAGAATCACTAATAAAAAGACTCTTTAACAAATAAACCAACATTAAGGAGCATCACCTGTTTAACAATTAAGTTTCACAAAACCATTGAGGAAAAGAGGGGAAAAGGCACAAAACCAGAGAAAGGCAAGCCCTAGTTTTTCCCCTTTGTGCAGATGTGCGGCTGCACGGAGCCGACCCACAAGTCCCACTCCAGCCCCGCTGGTACTGTGCCATCCCTCTCCTGTTTCCGTGGTAACTACAGGAGGAATCACACGCTATGGAGAGAAACAAAGATTGCTGCAGCCCTTTCACTCCCCCACCTCTCCGTCACTTCTGAATTATTAAAAGTGGCACAGCGCTACCAGGGCTAGAAAGCAGTAGCATAATAACAGCTATTCAGATGTTCGCTGTTCATCTATTATTTGATTGCCAGAACACACGGAATCAAGCGTGCCAGATGGACACGGGAGAGGTGCCACTGCCATGAAGAGCTTACCATAGCACAAGAAGTAACTAATATGGTAAAAGCATGATGCAGTGAATGAGGTGGGGCTCAAACATTAGGAGGTCACAGAGCTCAGCAGCTACGCTGTCACATGAACATACAAAGCACAAACCCTCAGAACAGCTCTTGTTCATATGGCTTGGGGTACCTGCTCCTCCTCTGCCCTCCCTTACTCTCCCCACTTTAAAATGTCTTTACTCTTTCCCATCATTTTAGAGAAAATGCTATTCCTTACGTTTAAATGCATCTGCAACCCTTTGTATTCCTTGACAACAGCTTCCTCATTTTTACCTTCCATATATCAACCACATCCTTAGCAAAATGCTTATTACTAACATTAAATAAATATTACAGGCCAATATACCTCGTGAGGAGGTTAAAACATCCAACCACTCCCAGACAGCCCACCCTCCCTCACAGTCCTGATGAGATGGCGTGGTTCTGCTAGAAACCCTAGACTGCCAGACAATTTCTGCTCAGACAAGATACTTTTCTTTAATGTACTGTGGACTTGTTAAACCATCTTTGCTAAGCGAAGAGCACAGTTTACAGGGTTCCTAATGAGGTGTTGGTGACGTAAATCTTAGAGCACTGCCAATGTGTCGAGGACACTGATAAGTTTTTAATGTTTTAGTAACGAGCACAGTACATGAAGCTATGTTATTTGGACACACTAAAACATTCATTGCTGCTGGTTAGGTTGCATGCCAGAGAATAACATACATAAATTAAGGGCAGCTCAGTTAAGCCATTCCCTATAACTCTTTTTGGGCCACAGACAAGGACAGGAGGAAATGAAGTTTTTCTTGGAGAGTTTCTAACTTGTATCCAATTAAGAATCTTGAACAGAAAAAGGTCTAGGTCCATCTAAGAGGAGGAACAGGCTGCAGCTGTCTAGTGTGTATTTGTACCTTGCTACCCACTCCAAGTGGAAGCTTTAAAGGTCTAAAGAGAATGCAGTGATTTAGTCATGGCAGACTAATTCCCTGTACCAATGTTAAGGATAACCATCAAGTTGACTTCGGCCACCTTGCCTTTAACATGTCTGCTGCTCCTTGCCTGCAACCAAGCCTCTCTGACAGAAGACCGCTTTCAAAGTGAGCGAAGCATAGCCGAGGAATTCCTGAGAGGAACAAACAACAGAGCACAGTAAGAATAGTTCCAATGCAACTGCCCGTAACAGCAAACAAGGAGGAGGTATTTCCAAGAATAGTTTTTCAAAGTCATCCAAGAAATTTAGCAGTTTAAGTGGGATGTTTCCCAGTCTTACATATGGAATTTATTTTCCTGCAATGGGTAGTTTAAGTGATGTTACTATACAGAGAGGGAAGAGAGAATGACTTATTTAGATTTATTTATTTGTATTTTGTTTGGGGTAAAATTTCCATTAATTCTACATTCCAGGTATTAGTTCCTTAGAAACAGAGCACTCTCTCTTCTGCCTTTCCCAAAATCCAGGGAACTGATACTGCTGATCCTTCCCTACCATAGCCTGGGATGTCACTCCAGGGTGCACGTAGTTAGTTCTTATTCCAATGTAAAACCCCATCAGAAATCAGGCCCTGCACCCTCTCTTAAGAGGAGATTAGTCACGCTTAGAGTAAGCAGTGCAGAAGGTTAGGGGAAAAGCTATGCTTTTTCAGGATACGCACCACCTCAGGTGTGAAGTGGAAAAAGATACAGTACCCTGCTGGTTTGCAAAGCACTTCAAAACTGGGGAGGAAAAAAGGATTAACAACACTGGGGAAGACCTCTTGATTCTAAAAGGCATGGTTCATGTTATAATAGGTAAACAGAAGTGGAGGGTCTCTGTATGTAGGGTCCCAATGAATGATGCCTACAGGCATAGCTCATAGAATTTTTCTGGTATCTACCACTGCTCAGAATTGCAGTCTTGTAAAAGAAAACATAATTAGTCCTCATCTAAATTTTCAGCCATTAACCCATTAAAGCAATTTAAAAATGTTTATAGCCTCAATCAATGTCATATCAGAGCATTTTGCAAAATAGCACATACACATAATTAACTGCAGCGAAGTAACTAGAAGGAAGTCAAACACCTTTTCCTGCACTTTTTTGCTGATGTCATTGTTGTAGGACAATACAATAACTGGATTATACCTGAATAACTGTAAAGGGTATATAAAAGGATCAAAATATAAGATAGGATGAACTGCCAGTTTCCAACCAATATTAGAATACCATATCTGTTACTGTTCTTACATAAATAATTACTTCTTTTGTGAGGTAGATGAGGGTTAAGTGTTTAGCACTTATGCCACTAGAATAACTTCGAAGTTACCATGCAAGGACGGTATTCAGGATGTGGCATGACAGATTGATTCTTTTACTGTGGATGTTCCAGTATGTTGTTCAGTTAGTAGATTAAAAGGCATCCAAGTTCAGACTTAGTAAAATAAGATTTATGAATGTTAAAGGATGATCTAGAGAAAAGCTTAAAAGCATAACAGAGGATTATCTGCAAAGGCACAGAACATAGAGAAGTCCAAAACAAATGGATTATGAATTATCTTTCCCGTCCTTCGTGTCCCAGATCTTATGTTTTTGACATTCACTCTGATCTGTCTCTCAAATCATCTAATAAATATTGTAACTCTGGAAGAAAAGCTTTGGAGTTTCTCACTTTGAAGCAGACTAGATGCAAGATCAATTCCTATGCCCACTGGGTATTTACTGGTATGAAACAAACACCTAAAAGGTATTTATACAATGTTAAACAATTAGTTTTAGTAAAGACCTAGATTTACTTGCAAAGTCTTTGCTATACCTAAAGTGCATCTTTTAAGAACAATTCAATCAATACTGCAAGATAAAGCATGCTATTATATAAGCTGCTGTTTCTCTTCTACTCCATTTATCCCCTTCTCTGAAATCAGAATGTTCTCTCCCTTTCAAATGAACTTTGAAATGCAGCACCCTTCTTGCTCTAGAGATGTAAAGGGTGTTCCCTTGTTTCAGGGACTAATTTTTATTTCTTAAAAATACTCGTATTGGCAACAATAGGTGAGGTAATGTCCCTAGCTTCAAACCTAGCTTATGCTAGCTATGAGGAACCTACCAGTTGAATTCTATTTAACAACTTAACATCCAGAGAATTTATTAGGTACCATTTTTGGCACTCTCTAGAACTCCAAAGCTCACTGGCTTTTAAACAGAAGAATTCTCATTTTTGAAGTCTAAACTCAAAGTTAAAAGAGTTGTGGTATATTAGCAGAAAAGCCTGCCTTGCTGCTGAAGACCATCTGGTGCCTGAGTTGTCTCAGAAGTTTTCAATTCAGTGTTTGTATCATGCCTAATTCAAACCAAATCCCCCCCTCCACAAAAACCACAGTCTTCTCCCTTTCCCCTCCCACCCCTAAATAGAAGAAAAATAAATAAATAAATCAGGGACCATCTATTGGTAAAGATCCTTATGACTTACACATATTAGAAAAGTTTATTACTACAGATGACAATCATTATGATATACAAGTTGTTAGTGATGTTTAAATTGCAGATGTTTGGACTAATAAAAAGCAAGTTTATTTCTGAATTCCAACATACAAGTTTCAATGCCATGCTCCTTGTGTGTTGGGGTGGGTTTTTTTAATGTTTGGGTTTTGTTTTGCCTTTTTTGGTGGTTTTTTTTTTTTTTTTTTTTGACTTTATGCCTCTATCAAGTACAAGAATGACAGTACTTGAATATCCTTAGNTTTTGGAAGAAGAAGAAGAGATGGACCACCACATACTGAAAGAGCTATCCTCAGGCAACAACACAGGAACAACTTTCCTGAGGACATAACAAAGGCTCTGTGTGTTCTCACATATCAGAGCCAAGAAATCTGCCCACACGGAAGGTATTCTTTCCTACTTCAACAGACAGCATTAATTAAATGTTGGTAAACGGGATCTCTAATAAGTTGCATCCTTCTGGTTGTTTATTTTCCAACACTAAGCATTTTCACAATAGGATAGTGTTATCAGTAACTAGAATCTTTACAATTTCTGAAGTGACAAGGGCCTGGAAAAAAAGAGAGAACTTTAAAAAAAAAAAAAAGAAAACTTTATGTTTTATTTAGCTTAAAAAAAACAAACAAAAAATTCATAGTTATTTCCATTTTCCCCCAACCAAAACAGAGCTCCTCAAAGTTGACAAAATCCACTGCCTAAAAAAAGAAAGATCAAAAGCAGTGTCAATATTTAAAAGCCATTTTTCTAGTCAGCTACACCAGTTTTATGCCATATGTTCAGCTGAAAGCCAGAAGCTGCGACACCTGCAGCTGTTCTACCATTTAACATCTGATGAGCTTGTGTTCAAGAGTTATATTTGGCTTCAGACAGAGCTGTAAAATGATACCTCTCCATCCAATACACCACAAAACCCTGCCCCAACCTTCTCAGAAACAATCTGCTAATCACTTCACAATCGTATGGCTGATGTGCAGGCTCTTTAAGGCTGGCCATCATCTACAGGAGCCAGCAACACGAGGTGGCCAGGCTGAGTCAGTAACGGCAGCACCAGAGTTTGCTATGTGGTACGAACATAACACAACCAGCAAGAACATAGAAATTCTGCATCTTCACAGTTTAGTGGATCACCTTCCACACAGGTGTCTCATAAGGTGGCCTGTTCACGGGCTGGCAACATCTGGACTTCAGAGCTCTCCATTTTTAACTCCTGTATATCTAGATGCACCATTTCACCAAGTCAGTTGAGTTTCAAACTTCATATATGTGCAAGCAGATCAGGATAGATATACCAAAACCTCCAATCACATGAAGTTATTGGTGTTCTCTCTCTACGAATGAAGACAAAATATTTGTCAAACTTCCTGCTCATCGTCTAAAGCAATTTCTCCAGCCTGGTGAAAAGGGCATTCAACAATAGGGAGAAGATACAGGTTCTGGTCCTGCCCTCAAGATTATTTGTGCATTTTATCAAATGAAATTCAGGAGGAATAAGGATCATCTTCCTCTGTCCGTTGTAACTGCTGTGTTTTGCGCTGCTTTCAGCTTGCATCAGACATGCTCCAAGGACACCTGCTGATCTGGCTCTTCCATGGCCTATGAATCACGCAGGGGTGTAAGGTGAAAAGAGAAGCATTGAAATGCCTTTTGGCATTTATATGGTTAGAAACATATTTGCAAATGTTAGGGGTCTGCTCTGCAAACACTCAGCCTAAATACACCTGATGTGCTTGAATGGTTTCTTACAGATGAGCCTAACTTTTTCCTGGTCCACTGCTGAGAGCAAATTTTAGGCCCACGTTGCCAGAAAGTACAACAGACCTTGCTAAAAAAAGAATAAAATACTCAAAAAGCAAATAAAATGTACTAGCAATTTGGTGGCAATTTCTTTAAATCACATAACTGATGGCAGGATTGTATTTATAGCAATGAGGACATGAGAAGGGAGTTTTGCAGGCAGAAGTAATACCTTTTATTAGAACAACTTGAATAATTGGAAGAATTAAGCACATTTCTGGTCTTGCAAGGCCTTCCTTGGACACACAAGTTTCCCCCACTCTACTAACTGGGGGTATAAAAGATACTATCTCTGTCTACCAGACTTGCTTTATTCTATAAGGCACCTTTGTCGATTGAAGAATGGCACCTAAATGTCCCAAGATGTATTTCATTGCAACTAGAGTAATATTTCAAGTAGAATAAAACCTAACCTTAGCTTTTATTCCTAAAGGCACTNCCTTCTTCTGCAGTAGTAATTCTCAAATGTAGGCATTTACTTGTTGTTCCCATCACAACAAAAGCATTAAAACCAAATAAGAATAGGAAGGCAGGGAGCATATTCAAGATTTATCCTTAAGTTATATTTTCTTATCCCTTTTGATAGGGCAAGTCCTTGTTTTAGAAGCCTGCATAATTTAAGCCTGAATTATTTAGGCAATTAACAGGTGCTGTCTGTGTGGTGATAACATTTTCTTCCTTATCACAAATCAGCATCTACAAAAATAGACTGTAAGAGTCTGGAGGCTTTTTTTTTTGGCTAGAATAAGAGAAGACAGACCACTCCTGAACAGTAAAATTTGTACTTTACTGAAATAAAATACGATTTTATCTTAACAGCAGGGCTTAGTCCCTTCTGAACAAGAGGGACTATTCTTGAAAAGCAATCAGATGTTATATAGTGCTCCAAAGAGCCTATCTGTTAACATATGTTTATACAGTTGTTATACTGACATTCTGAAACAGAATTCTCTCTAATTTTAGATTCAATATAAACAGGCAAGAAATTCTCTGTCTTTATCACCAACTTCATCTCACTGAACATATACTTACAGAGAGCATTTACTTCAGATTACATTGGGCATAAGTCAACAGACTTCTGTTTGTAAAACAGCAACTACTACTTCTAGCCTTTACTCTCTTTATTTCACCATTTTTCATGTATTAAGCTTCAGGGTGCTTCTTGTAATTGCTGAGTGACCCCATAATATTCCACTGAAAGAATTTATGAGACCACATCAGAAATTCTTGGCCATTTAATCTTTTCAGGTTTCCTGTACAATCTTGTTGCATAGTTTTTAAATTGAATTAAGTGTGGGTTTAAAAAACAAAGTGAAACATGCTTCTTCCCACACGAGTTTCTACAATGCAGAACACTACCATTAACACACGAATTTAGGTGCACAATTAGTTTCAGAACGGAATTCAACCTAGGGAAAAAAAAAAAAGTTCTTTCTTCACCCTTGTGACTTCTCTTCCCCCACAGCATGCAACGCCTACAATGCTCCTCGCATCAACAGGCACAGAAGCTGCAACGCATTTTCTCCTCTACAAGAAAGGAGATTAGAATCTTCCACTCTGGCAGTTCTGGAGCTGACAATTCCCCTGACTGTAGGAATACTGGTAGTTGCTCTCTATGCTTAAGAAAAGGTATCTCTTAATACTGCAACTTATAATAACTCTATTTTGTACAGATAAGACTGAACACTAAAGCAAATTTTCGAGTCAAATAAGTCACCTTCTATACAAAAGTCAACCTTAAGGAAACTTGAGGTCCATGACAACCTCTTACAAGTTTTATTCACTTTGCTTTGGTATAAAGACATTGCAATTAAAGGTTGTATATGTTAGATGCATTAAGCTCATACTGATGAAGTTGCAGATAAAACTGTTCTCCCTTACTGGTACATTTGCCCTGCCTATCATAGAAGTCAGGATCCATCTCATTTCAGATGTATACACACATTTCATTGCAGAAAACAAGCAGTTTCACTGAGACATCCTAATAATATTACTATATATGTGCCATCAATTTGAGAATTGTAGAAAGAATTTAGATTCAAAGCAGCTCTTTTGAAGTATTCACAGCAAAGCAGTTCTGAGGCACACTGAACAGTTTGTCCCATTCCTTTTTATTCTGATCCCATACCTATTCCTGCAAATACAACTAAATTACATTGCTGCCAATAGCTGCAAGCAGTCACAGCAAGAGAAGTGGAAACAAGGCAAGAAGAACCTGGGCAATAATCGGAGAGCAAGGGAACAGCAAACCCAGGAGTAAGAACTGCAACACTATAAACTGGGAAGTTGGCTCAATGATAAGCACTACAAAAGTAAACTACTTGACTTTAATAATCAAATGACAGTGTTCATGGGGAGTAAAGTCTTGGATGTACCAAGGTCAGAGACAGCTCAGCCCCAGTAATGCAGCGTCCAAACAACTGCACAAAGAATTGCTTATGGTCAAGTTCAAGGCCTAATGTGAACCGTCTTCAGCTGGACAAATATTTAAACATCTAAGTGGGTTATTAATCATTACACCTTGAGAGGCTGTCATTCTTAATAATCCCAAAGTGCTTTGTAATTTATGGCACAGAACTGCAGCTACCATGAGGTTCCTGGGTAGCAGCCAACTGTTGCTTATCACACTACGTTGCGTGTATAGGAAATGCTGGCTTCTGACACTGCAGTAAATCCCTGGGAGGCTTTTGATGCCTTCACAAGGGAGCACTTTAGTTCATCCCAAGGACCCAAACATAATAGACTGAGTACCTTTTGCTCAAAGAGAGGAACTAGACTCTACATACACTGTGGAATTTTGAACCTCTAACTCTCAGCAGCTAGTGTTTCATACTTGATTAGCTCATCCCGCAGACAAACCACCACAATCAGACTACTTTTCCTAAGGTACCCAAGAGAGACTAAACTCTTGTAATCAACTCAATTTACAAAATTTAAAAAACATATACAAGATAATATATCAAATAGGAAGCCAAATATGATACAATAGGAAGATACCAAGAGCTTTACCCTGAGAAAGGATGTAACCTACAACTGTTAATTCCATATAGATTCCTATGGAATTAGGCCAATTTGCCAGTCAAATGCTCTAGCTTGTTTCCCCTGTCCTTAAAATAGGCACCTACCCTGCACAGATCCTCTTCTTGGCCATATCTCCAGTTTTTCAGATCTGTGTATATCTCCATCAGTCAGAGGCTTGGGGAAGAAAAGTGAGATTGAGAAGAGCAGCTGGAGCACATATAACGGGATTGCTGCAAAATTACCATATAACTTTTTTCTTGCATGTAGCCCTCAAAAGACTCTGTCCATTACTAAATTTGTAGGCACTGTGAATTACAATAAAAAAATTATAGTTATGTAACAATAAAGGGATTTTAAAATTTAAAATTTTATATACTATAAATTTATAGCAATTTATAATTTTCCAAAATTAATTTGTGTAAGAAAAATAGCCTGCTCCATATTCTATTTGTTCCACCATACTATAAAAGTAATTTTGCATTTGATTTTAAAATAGATAGCAGCATTTAACATCTTCAGAGGTCAACATTCCTCCTTATCCACGAGTCACTCTAGTTCCCCTCTTCTGAAATACACAGGTACCAACCATTGCTGGAAAAAGATACCTGAACTAGGTGGAGAACTCCTGCACAAGATGAAAATCCTACACACTGTACCACAGAAGGCAAGAAAAGGTAGTTCTCTCTACTTTGATTCAAGACTAGCAAGAAATAAGTGGGACAAAGTTGAGCTGTTGTGAGGTACCTATGGAAAAAAAGTAGGTCAAGCTTAAAAGTTTGACCTACTGATCTTCTTTGCTTTGGCAAAAGTACAAATGGAGTTTACATAATGTTGCTCACATGTAAGCGCTGGCTTGAAACTGATACAAATGTTTTTAATAAGCCTCAGCCATTAACAGAATCCCATTTTTTGGATTTAGTTAGTTTTCAATCCTTGTTTTGTGGTACATACTAGTGAATCCTTACTTTTAAGATTCATATACTTAAGTCACTCTTGTGTTAATCTCAGTGTCATATTGTGTCAACAAATGTAATATAGACACCTAAAATCAGCTCTAACTTGATTTAAAAAATCATCGCTATTAGTGAAACCCAGATAGTTCCTGAAGCCACAAAGCTCAAGTCTTAACAAAGCACCTTTCCCACAATTTGTACTGTCTATAAAGCAGATTTACAACTACATACTTCTTGAGTAAAGCATAGAAAACAAGACCAAAGACAGAAACAAGACCTCTATCTGCACATATGGAATACGATTTAGTTCTATAGTAACTGTACATACTGCTGTGAAGTAAATAAAGAAAAAAGTTATTCCAAATACCTGAAACTCAAGTACCTTAGGAAAAAACCCTACTACCAGAAAAGACAAATGATATACCTGTTATTCTTAGATTTTTTCCATCTCTGTTTAATAATGTAAAACTGTGACAGGAAACAACAGGTTTTGGGTTGTTTTTTGTTTGTTTGTTTTTTTAAATCAAATTAAGCTTTTCTGCTAATGCTCAGAGGGGTTTCTGTGATAAAGATACCACCTCTATTTTACAGAAGTAGCAGCTGAGCCATTACCACAGGACCTTTCCAACATCCAAAGTTAGTCGTGCCAGATCCTAGATTTGAGAAGAAAATACAAGTTACTATCTCCTAGATCTGGACTCTATAAATCAGGTATTTCTTACTTAAGTCTTTAACACTAATTAGAGAACGAGGAATTTAACAGGATTTGGCGGGAGAGAAACTAATAGTTTTGTACCTTCACACACTAGAGAAAACAAAATGTTCACCTAACAGAAGCAGTATTAATTTTTATTTGTTAAAAAGCAGATGTAAAACATCAGTTCCTCTATGGACAAAACCAATCAACTCTTCCATCTCTGCTCTGGCAGGCTCAAATAACCAGGCTGACACAGCTCTCTTTCATGAGATTCTTCCTACACATAAAATAGTTCCATATGTTCAAATGTTGAGTGGTTGAGCAAGCACAAAATTAATTCATTACAACAATGCCTCACTATTAATTTTTCTTGTGCCTTAAGGCCTGGTCAATTACAGAAGCCAAGCACAATTCAAGCACTCACTTTGTCAGATTTTTACATTCACTTGAAAAACATCTACAATCACAAAGTGGAATGGGAAATGTTAATTTTAAAGATGGTACCGACGCTGCCAGTCCGGGCACACCTATTAACAGACTGCTCTTGTTAGAGCATTCAGATTACTTGGGGTTTAGATTCTTTGCCAGTCCTTACTAGCTCTTATCTGTGTTTTATTTTTTGTTTGTTTTTTGTTTTGTTTCGTTTTTTTGTATTGTTGTTTTTAAGGCACTGGCAACATCTCTAAAATGCAAGTACTGTTAGCCAGGCCAGCATGTTTCAGCAGGTCCTAATCCCCTCATTGTCCAGATCAACAATATATCACAGAGCACCATCTTTCCCTCCTTGCTCAGGCGCCTGGGGGAATCTACCAAAAGGAAAGTATTTTCCTAGAAATTATGTTCCAGAACCTAATTTTAACACTCTGATGTTCAGATGCCTTTGGAGACTGCTTTTCAGCAGTCACTTCTTTCTAGGGCATGATGGTACATAATTCTTCATTCTCTGTAACATCAGCCCCCCCTCC
>VZTL01063324.1:20313-35118 GCA_013400535.1 Scopus umbretta
GAGATCCGGTGCTGCTGCCTCCAGAAACTGCAGAATTTAAGGGTGACCTTGGAGAAAATCAGGAGAAGTGTTAGGGGAACTGTCATGTAAGTTCTGTCAAGAGTGTAAACGTTCTGTAGCATGGAACAGAGAGAAAATCCATCTTCCTTGGAGACCATATAGACTGATATCAGGTACAGTAAAAAGACAAGAGTCTCGTCTGAAAGTGTGAATCTTGGCATGCCTCCTAAATGTTTTGTAGGCTCTGTAGTAGTCACAGCTTTCTTGGTTTTAAATCTCTCATGTCCAGCAAGATAACTTCATGCAATAAGAAGCCAGTTAAAATCAGGATTTGGGCTTCTAAGTAAAGTTAGTTAGTTTTGTTATTAGCATTTTTGTTTGTTGTTTCACTGCTGATCATTTGTTGACCTACAGCTGCTCATGAATTTTACTGGAATTTGTTGAAAAGTTTTTGGCTAGAAAATAATATAAATTAACCTTACTTCATATCATCTGTTTACATTTATTGGCCTGGAAGTTAAGTACTCATTCTGGAAGTAGGAAACTAGGATTCAGTTCCCTCTTCTGCTGAAAAAGATTGAAACGCACATTTCTTGAAAAGTGACGAAGAACACCATAGGAAAGTTTTCGATCCCTTCTACTGATCCTGTTCCACTTTGCATAAATTCCTGAGCTGGAAAAACAGTAGCAGGTCAGACATCTAGTCTCTCGGAATCATCAACAGATTAAAGTGTATTCCAGAGTGGGTTTTCCTTTGCTTTTCTTGCATGACCATGAAAATTAAGTATTTCATCCAAATCAAAGTATTCTACTTTGGTAGAGTATTCTACTCCACAACAAAAAAAAATCCTGCACTTTTCATTGGGAAGGAAAAAAAAAAAATCAAACCATTCCTGCTTCCTCTCTGCAGCCGAATTGACAAATCAAATGTTCACATTGCTATACTTTCAGTCCTAATTCTTTTACAGACATTCTGTGCTGTCATTTAGAGCCTGATCCAAAGTTTTACTGAAGCCATTGGAAAGATGACCAAGTTTCTGTATTTTAAAGAGGAGGAGTAAAGTGGTGGGAATTTTTATTAACTGATGCCAGACCGCTGGAGATGGTCTCAAGCAGTTAAGTTACTGCTTTGCTACTGTCAGAAGTTACATTTAGAGATTACATCTTAAAACAGAGACAAAAAAGTCATTTTTTAACAGAATACATTTGTTTTAGGAGTCTTTAGCACTCGTGTGACAGTCTTAACTTTTCCTAGCTCTTGATGAGGAGAACAGGCTTGAGAGCTGGAGAATTTACTTTATTACCCTATTATATTCTTGGTGGAGACACTGGGATAATGTCATCTATATTGTATTACTTGTATTATGCATTTTAATGGATAGCGGATGCTCCAGAGTATTTTATTTCTGTAGGTGCTAAATAGAGCAAGCACAGTCCCTTCCCTCATGTCAGCAATAAGGTGTGAAACCAATGTGCTGGAAATTTAGAAATTAATCTCCTCTATAAATATTGATTTGAAAAATAATTTCCGATAGGAATTCAATCTTTTCTTGAAGTTCTTAACAGCTGCAACTCCTCTGTTCTGTTATTCTGTACCCTGTTCTCTACCTTCCCCGAATATATCACCATCTGTAATGAATACTTAACAGCAGTATTGCTTTTTCTCTTGGTAAAATGTGGCTTTTTAAGAAATAAGCTTCTAAGTAAAAACTACTTTCAGTATATTTATTTGCAGAAAGCTAGTTTATGGAGTACACTAACTTTTTATAAGTATTGCTATTATGGCTTTTTGGCAGCAACTCAGCAGGCAATGCCTATCTAGAGAAGCAATTAAGGATGAGGGACTTAACTGTTTGGACAATTAAGAATGGGTACAGCACCTGCTCAAATGTCTCCTTAAACATTTTATTGAAGAATGGTATCACACTTTCAACTAGTAAAATTTTCCGCTCACTTTTCAAAGGGCAGTTGCCAGCACTGGGAAACATCCCTCAGCACACACTGATTGCAGCATTGAAAGCAGATATTAGGATGGGTGAACAAGGATTAGGTCTCATACGGAATGGGCCATATCTCCAGATAACAAGCCTTTTTAAGAAAAGCTCTGCAGCTAAGGCTAGAAAGCTAAAACCAGGTAAAAAGAACCAACAGTGATATTCAAATTTAATACCATTGAAAATATTCTTGTTCTGCACTTAGGCTTTGAGCCTTTCTCTGGCTTATTTACACTGACACAGATCAAAAGAAACTCAATTTAAAATTATAGAGACAAGAAACTAGCACAAACTGTATAAAGCTCAGTGCCAGCATTCCATTGTAATGAAATAACCTGTGATCTTAAAATAGCCGATATGGGTGACTGTTTCATAATCAGATCAAGATTTAAGTCTATATATTATTCTCCAGCAAAAACAGATTTCCTATTCATCAGCAGGTTTGTCCAAAAATAGTTTGACTATTACCTTTATATAGCAACTGAACTCGAATCATTCTTTGTTCAGTGCATTATTGTTCAGGTAATTTCACTCTACAAGTTAAACAAAACTTCCTGAAGACTTGAAATTAATTTGCCTTATTGCTTGCTTTTTATGTTTCTTTATTATACAGAATAGTTACGAAGTGGCAATGGACAAATCTCTGTGCTCTAACAATCCATGCAGGTGTTCGTTCATTAAATGCTTTAAACCTGAAATGTGCCATTTCAGTACTAGCAGGCTATTACTAGTTGTTAAGGTTTCTTGTGGAACGTAAGACTTCTATATTAAGCTTGTAATTGAAAGCTCTGTAGATTTGACTGCTTCATATGGGTCCCTAGGCCAATTACATGAGACTTGTGAGCTACAGTTTGGGTACGATAGTGTGCTATGTTATTACCATTTATTAAATTGTCTCTAACATAGAAATCTATGAAGCTAAGATTTGAGTGTAATGAAGTCATTTAGAAATTTACTGGCTGTATAGTGAAAATGCATATCTTTAAATTAGAACAATTTTCCCAGCATTGCCTTTATAGTTTGGGCAGTCCTTTCTTCTCGCACCTTTTGGCGAGAATTATAATTCCAAGCACTAGGAAGAAAGATCTACTTGTTTGGTGCAATAAAAGCCATTTAATAGTGTGTCCTGGTTTCAGCTGTTTACACTAGCCAAGGGCTTTTCAGCTTCCCATGCTCTGCCAGGTNATACAAAAGCATATAAATAATATTGATTTGATTTATTTATTTTTTTTAAATCCATAAGATAAAAAATACAGAATATTAATCACTGAAACTAAGTAGTTCTATTTGCAACAATTTGAAAAAGGCAAGTTCCAAAAGCATTTTCAATAAAGGCTACAAGAACGAGAAGTCAAATTATTTGTGACATGTGATGGTTGAGGACTGGTAACAAACATTTTCCCTTTGTAGCTGATCTTAATTTCTGGAGCCAAAAGAAACAATCTAAGCATGCTTTGTGGAGCACCTGGGTCTAACTCAGTGCATTCCACACAGACCAAAAAAACCAAACAGCTGAATTTGTTCAATTCATGTTTAGAGTGAACTTACAAAAACTTTGTATTTAAGACCAAAGCTGTAAAATTTTGCAGAAAAGATAGTATTTTGCAGAAGCTCCATCTCTTAATGATACCAGAGGCAGCACGCTAATTTTGACACTAATACCAATGTATAGAACATGGGGCTAGAGAAAATTATGATGCTCTGCTTAGGAGTTTTTCTTGCAGTGAGTTAGGTTTTATCTTTTGGACTTATTTTTTTCAGTTAATTAAGCTGAGTATTACCCGTACAATTTCAAACTGGAACCTAAAAGAACAATTTTATTACTGCTTATAGCTTGAAAGTGCTGGTGCCATTCTGCTGACTCTGATGGGGAGGATGTAGCAATTAACAAAAGTAGTGAGAGGCACTGATGTCTTAAAAATCTTACGGTTAGACCCACCAAACTCCTATGTACCTATGCATGCCCTATTCTCCCTGCCAACAAGAAGAAACAGGGCTGCTAAGCACATGTCTTTGCTCAGAATACCTTCATAGGGCAAGAGGTTATCTCCGCATAAATCTTCAGTGGCCACTGAACGGTATCAATCACAGAACAGATACATGAACTGAAAAGCTGGATGGTTCAGACTCTAGAAGCTGGAGCAGGGGAGCAAAATTATCTACGTCTGCAGTTCAGAGATGGCTTGGACTCATCACAACAGTGTTATCAGCACAGTTTGGGCAGAAAAAAACAGAATTCTGAAAGAATCTATTAAAAGCTGAGAGTGTCTTGCAGATAGTTGAAACAACAAGTACAGTTATGCCTATGCATTTTGAAACACGTAATCTGGGCGATTTACCTTTCTGTTTGAGGCTGAGAACTTACCTAAAACTGTTGGTAAAATGTTTCCTGGGTTATTTTTTTTGGTGTCTGCTATCCTGGTACTTGTTCTACAACTTCTTGTTTGCACCCCAGTAGAACCAGCATCTTGTGATAAGCTAGAGTGGAGAGAGGGTGGGATGATGATGGAGTAGGAGTAGTTATTAGAAAAAGTGAATGAAAAAAAGGTAGTCAGTGGTTCAGGTAAACAGTTTTAAAGGCTGTAAATTTTTGGTACAGGCACTTTTAACCCAAAAGGGCTAAGAAGAAAATAGAGCAGATGGAAAGAGGCTCCTTGCTCTGCAGCAGGAGACAGCTGTACTGCTTGTGTAAATCCCCTGTGCTGTTCTGTTGCAGTTCAGTACATAATGTTTACTGATACTGCTCCTCTGTGCAACTGTTTCTGCCAGGCTGCTGATAGAGCTGTAGTCTGCTGCAGGTTGCTTCTGCTTGCCTTTTGCTGTCTCCAAAATTGCAGGTTTACACAGTAATTGCAATTCCCTCAACTTCTCGAAGCCCATCTTGTTATACCCCATGGTCTATATAGGTGCTGGGGCTTCTGTACTCTGTTGTTCTTTGATGCACTTCTTGCAAACTGCAGCTCGGTGCTTTCCACTGGCAGCAGGTAATAAGAACATTATTTGCAGCCTTATGCTTCAAACGAACAAACCAACCAACCAACCATCACCACTGCTTTCTGCTGGAACTCTTCAGTTAGACTCTGCACCAGCTCTTGTAGTCACCACCGACTTCTCCCCTGACCTCGCTTGACTTTGTCTTGCAATGTGCCCACATGTTGGTTGGTCTCAGAGCAGAGGGACAGGCACCAGCCACCGAGGAGAGTCAAACTCTGGAAGCCTCCAGGGGCCCAGACAAATGTAAGGTGACATGGCTGGATTCTCCAGCTTCCACCTAGGCAAATTTAGGCACTTTGGGGAAAGGGGTACTCTTGGCTCCATACCAACAGATAAACGGCAAGGTGACATGCAAGGGTAGGCAGCAGATACAATAGATGGGGTATTCCAGCTGTGAAAAGGTACAGGGAAGCAGCGGAAAGATGCCAGCAGAACTGTTCGGAGTGCAGCTGTGTAACCTCAGCTCAACCTTGCTGGAGTCTGTCTGGTCCCAAGCAGTGGTCCTGATGGAGCATGCACCATTGTACCTTTATCTTGCCTAAAAAACCTGACAGAAATGGAAGGTAGCGCTGAATAGGCAATCTAAAGTTTAGCACGTTCGCTCAGAAAAATCCCAAAGGAAATAAGTGAACTGCAGCTTTCCTTAGTGTTGTGAAAAGGTTAGTTCTTAACAGAGATTAAAAAAAAACTTTAATTAAAAAAAAAAAAAAAAGAAAAAAAATTGCATCCAGTTGGTTCGAAGAGCTGCTAAATGCATGCTTTTACATTAAAATGTGAAAGTGGTTAAGACTATGTATTTCATAACGTGAACATTACAAAAATTGAAAAAGTCTCTTAAACTGATTGCTGTCAATTTTCTTCCGTAGCAGGTGATGTTCTAATAAAAATTGGACATGCTAGTGTTTTAGGATGGACTCTGCGAGAGCTTAGGCAACTCCTGCGCAATATTCTTCTAGGGACTACCCTACAAATCAGAGTTTACAGAGATTTTGTTGAAGTACCTCAACAGTGGCAAAGTGCAGTTGAATTAATTCCTGAAGCAAAGCTTCCTGTGATGACAGTGGAGTAAGAAATAAGTATTGTACATAACTAGAATTCCACACCTTGCTGCTTATTCTAGAAGAAGCAAGAAATAGCGTAATAGCTTTTTCATTTTAGGATAAAATGTTAGTCTAAGGATTTACTTTCATTTATTTTTATGAAATAGGAAACTGTGATTTGAAATGAACAAATACCAAAAGAAAAGTTTACTTTTCTAGTTATGGTGAAGACAGGGTCAGGACAAACATTAATTTTAGACATCCCTTCCTGCCTCTACAGAGACAACAAAAAGTCTGTCTGGCAATAACACCACTGCAGTTAAAGAGGCCATGGCGATTGTAATAGCCAAGGACCTAGACAATTACAAGTAGCTGATGATACCAAGATGGATGTCTTGCTACAACCATCTGAAAAGCTTATGTGTTTCTTAATTGGTCTACTGACAGTGGTTAATGGTTATGACTTTTAAAATTAAACTTCAGGAAAAATAAACTCTTCTTGTGCGAGCCACTGCATACAGAAGCTTTTAAAAATATATTGCTTTGTCCTAAAGGTGGCTCATGTAGCAAGTATAATTAATCTAGATGGGATACAAGGCAGTTATGAGTTTTCCTGAGGCACAAAGTTTTAATAGAAAAGAAACCTCAGAGGTAGGGGAAGGAACAGAAGTATTAAAAGGAGATAATTAGGCTAGAACAGCAGAAAGGATGCTCACGCAGCAAGGGGCTTTCCAAGAGATTAAAACTCTAAGCTTATGTTTAAATAAATCGCATTATTTGCTGTTCTGAAGGAGCAGAAAGAGGATAGCTTGCTTTTCTATTGACTGAATTACAACTTGACTATTTATTACTTTAGAGTCCAAAGGAAACAGTGTGCAATGGCTATGGGAATTACCGCATGTTGAAGTAATACCATACTGTGTATTTTCAGCACAAGTGAAGATGCTGAGGATAAAGATGACACCAGGTCTGGCAGTGATGATGACTTTTCAGTATATATCTTCCCACTTACACTGTTGCGAGTGCACTTATAAGTTACCATCAATATCCAAAATTTGGCCGATATCTGACATGGGCCAGACACTTAGAGTAGGCACAGAGAGTGGTTGCGATGCTGTACTTCATAATGATGTTGATGCTTTGTGCGGTTCTAGGTTTGATGCTAGCAGTGTTAGACCTCCTTCATACTGGGCTATGGAAAACAATGAGACCAGTTCCTCTTCCTCCTGCCCTTCTGCATCAGATACATCCTGTCTGGAAGAATTTGCCTTTGTTTCAGAATAGCTGAAAACCCAACTTTGTCAAAACCTAGTTTTCTGAAGTTGTATCTTAGCTGTTTTAATACATGCCTAGACTTCCAAAAAATCTAAATGTCCTAAGATATTTGAAATGGTACATTAGCTATATAAAGCTGTTCTAGCAATGCCCTCCCTCTCCTCAAAGATGTGTATCAGTGCTACTTGTGGAGAAGACATTAAAAAATGCTACCTCTGCTAGTCCCAGACAAGTAGCAGTTGCCAGCTCCAAGGTCTAATATATTTATCTTTCTTTGAAGGCAAGTTTCTTCATTTACTTGATATAAGGATGGTGCAGACAGTTTATCATGAACTTTTCTTGAATACATGGACAACTAGTGGCAATTACAGCATTTGTCTGCATCACAATGATAATTTCCGATATATCTATTTTTACATCGACTAAAATTCACCTTATTTTCTGACTGTGGTTTTACAGTGTACAGAGCCAGACTTAGCAGCATTTTAGATGCCATTTTTGGCGGAAAAAAACTTAGCACAAAATGTATGAACTCAGCACTTTATTTGATGAGTGCAAGCCTACAATTACTCCAGATTAATCTTCTGAAAGAACTGAATTCATAAATAACACATTAGTAGTAATTTGTTTAGAACATAGGTGACTTGGAGCTCATGTGCATCTTGAATCCACATCCCAGTTTTGTTTTTACAACTCGTCAAGAAAAGGAGTATTTCCCAAATCCCCACTAGCTGCCATCGATTTCTTCCCATTGACAAACTTCTTTGCAGCCTGCAAATAAATCAAAGATCGATATAAGGAAATATTCACTACAACAGCATTTACCTTGCTGCTTATAGCCTCAGCTTCAACCAACAAATCCCAACACTATTACAGTACATCATCAAGTAAACAATTTTCCTTTCGCTGTCTAAACTTACTTGCTTCTAATCTAGCTCCTCGTTACTTTCTAATCTAAACAGGAATGGCAGAATGACAGTTGGATATGAAAGGCATAAACTCTTTGAAAATGGTTATTCCTAGAATTACTACATCACAACATACAGCGGATCTCTCCTTACTACTAAAGCTATTAAGAGTTGCTACTGCAACAAAAATTAGTGGCAACTATGAAAAAGTAAGTTTTTTATCTTAGAATTTCTCTTTTTGATGGATTTCTGTATGAAGTTTGCTTCAAGTATAAGCAACAAGATTATTTGGAATAGCAATGCAGTTATGTCAATTTATCACTGAAAGCCTAATTGTTTTATTAAGCACACCAAGTATTCTAGACTCGGGAATCCTAAATGCCTTGAAACAGAAGTGCCTGCACTGGAACTAATATTAAGTTTTCCACGAATACTAGCTGGCAGTTTCGGTAAATTTAGGTGAAGTAGATGAGAATTTCACATACTCCCAGCTATGCTGGTTTTACGGTGTATTGGACTAAAGGGCCTTCTGTTAGTAAAGACAGCCAGCTGGGATTTGTAAACGAGATGCTTTTTTTTAAAGATAGTATATGTGCGTGTTTGTAAACACACAGAAATGAGCACCAGTTTTGTATGAAGAAAAAAGTTACACGGTGATTAAGGAACACCTGTAGATGCCGACACATACTTACATTCACAACATCAGCAGTGGCTACAGAGTCGATTTTTTGAGCAACAACAGATGGTGATGTGTGTGTGCCAGAAACCAATGACTCGGAGCCAATTTCATTCAGTAACCCTTCTGCAGTCTCCACTGACATCAAATAGGTGGCTTTCAGCTGGTTTCTGCCATCAAACAAAGCATTAAGGAAGAGTGAGCATCTAAGTCCTGCAATTACGTTTCCCACCGCACCCATCAGTGCAGTGAGTTTTTGGTGATTTTTAAGTTTTCAAGATTCCTCTCCATTTTGAAACATTTTCCTTTTCAAGTATGGAAGGGTGCTGTAGTTAGGGAAGAGGCACCACAAATAGTTGAAGTGTGAAAATGACAGGCTACTTGAACACCTATGGCCTTGGAATCATCAGCCACCCCGCAGTCAGAAGACGTCTAGCTCAGGATTTCTTTCTGTTTGAAGTAACTAATGCAGGTACTCCAGCAATTAGACAAACTGATCTATCAAGTTTAAAAATTAGGTTTAAAATTGATTCCAGTTTCTCATCAGAACAGATGTACGCAATTTTGTTGTAAGCGACAAAGAAACAATGGATGTAAATGGTTAGGTTCCTTGTGCAATAGTTCTACATTCTGTGAAAAGACAGCAAGTTTATACTGATTTTTCTGTTTCATGCAGTTTCACTGCTACATATGAAAAATCTTATTTTTATAAACTAGTCCTTCTATTCTCTTTTAAAAGTCAAAATGGCAGAAAATGGTTTATTGCAATAGAATATGATTAAGAAGCATGGTATTTTTGACTGAATTGCAAGACTGAAAATATCACTGACTTTGAATTTAGTTTTATGGGGTTTTTTTTGGTTACTAGAGGAGAAAGAGCAATACAGAAAATACATAAAGCCATTCCAGAAAGAAAACTTGATTAAAAAAAAAAAACCCACCAATAAAACACTGTAACTCCCTAATACTAGGCAGATCAATNCATTAAACCCCCCAATACTAGGAAAATAAATAAAAAAAAAAAAAAAAAAAAAAGCCCCCCCCCCCCCCAAGCTAATAATGCCAAATACAAAGGTCCAGCATTCACCATTTAGCTACTAGTGACTAAGGCACAGCCAATCAGGTCTAGGTCATCGTTTTGTGTAATCAAGCTTTTACGTGGAGTCTTATAAGTATTTTATATATGCAACAGACAGTATTTTAATTTTTCTACTTAAGTGAACCTGTACTATATTGTTGTATTGCACAACTACAGTTTTAGAGTCTCAGTGCAGTTTAACACCACTTTAAGATCAAGCACCAACTAATGTGCACAACCCTCTCTAAATTAGAAACTCTAAAACTTTGTTGGTGTTACTGCATCTCTAATAGTAATTCCCCCCCTATCTCAAATATTCCTAGGGGCACATATTTCGAGCACTTGGATGTAACATCACTAATTCAGTGCTTTACACTTTCAGACCCTCATTACTACTGTTCTTTGAAGATGCAGAAGATTGCTTAAAATAATTGTTTGGGGAATTGCTGCAGTGCTACTGTAAAGGGAATTACCTAAATAATGCAATTTAGGATTCTAATTTAAATACATCTTAATACCACAGAGTATGATTAAAATGACAGCATCTGCTGATACTTGCTAATTTCCTACACTGAAACAGTTTTCAGAAAACATTATCTAAAAAGGTTTTTTTAGGAAATACCACTAGCAGAGAATCAGTGTAGCTTTGAAAAAAAAAAAAGATTATTGACAGTGCTTCAATTTTAATGCAGGGAAGTGAGCAGTTCCCCATGGAAATAATTACAGGACAACGATAAGCTTTGCTATACAGAATAGTCTAAGTGTTTGACAAGCAGCTACATGTTAAGAAACTTCTCTTTACAACACAGAAGAAAGTTCTTTACTCACTTTGCCTTTGTGACATCGTTGTCAGTGATGCTGCCCTGAGCAACTGCCTTTATCTGGTTCAAAGCAGCTTTAATGACCTGAGGAAAATTAAATCATTTAAGACTTCTTCCCTCATTAAATTTCAGGATGTTATTCTATTATCTGACATCTTAGATACCTCAGGGGAGAGCAGTTGACAGCATTAGGATTGTCTGCCTGAACTTCATTCTGAACAGCTTTATAACAAAACCTAAAAACACTGTAATAAATGCCCAAGTGAGACACAAAAACCAGCGTGGATTTAAATTTCAACACCACATTAATTTGCATGGTCTCATCATTTTTCATGAGAGTACTCAGTTCTGCCAGCTTTGAGAGCCAGCACAAAGGCTTTCACATGTAAAGCAGCAATTACAGTCAGCAATTCAAGTATTTTACTAACTCTAGTAGCTAGTTTACTAGCTTCCTATTAGGTATTTGTACTTCCCGGAAAGCAAGTCTCATTCCTAGCTTACAGAGTTAAGTCATAACTGAACATGCAGCATTCTTATACAAGAAACCAGATGAATTGACTTTTTTTTAGATTAATCGGTCACTATCTCAAATCAAAATACTAGTTTGAGAGTTATGTTGTTAATACTTAAATTCTAATGAGCAACTCACCTCCCCAGTATTTGAAGCCTGGGATATGGTATAAATCCCGAAGAGCCCAGAATCAGAGTAGTTAACATTAAATGCAGAAGCCTGCAAAACAAACATTATCATCAACTGTCTCAAGTATCAGAACAACTCAGCATCAAGCATAGGAAAGTAATTACTATTAGGATCTAAAATACTGTAATTCAGGAAGCTAAACTCCACCTGTGCAGAGGAAAGATCAGATTGGAATGCCTTCTCTGAAATATTGTAACTTGTGCAAGAATGAACTAATGAAGATTCTAGCTGAAGGTAGTAACCTCTCAAAGGATAGTATGCATTTTACTTAAGATATTTTGAATACAGCAATAGCCCTTTGAACTTACATCAAATGGTTGGGTAGTTGCTTTAGCAATACCCTGGGACAATTTGCTGGTAACATTGCTTCCCCTCTTGATAAGGGGTCCAGCACCTAAAACATGCTGAAGAACACTGAATGCGTTTGCTTCTGCACTTCCAACAGCAGCTCCTTCTGTTACAATAGCAGCATGGACAAGGCTTTCACCATTCTGTTCTCTGATTTCTCCTAAAAATACAACAGAATAAAAGGCGTTCAGTTAGAAACTACTGTACGTTCAGAGGTACGGAAAGGAAACATTTCTAGCTAGGAGTTAGTTTCATGAGAGAGAAGCCAGTGTGAAGTTATTGCATGTCCACTCAGGAAGACAGCAAGAAGCTGCTAGTAGGCTGTAGCTCATTTTTAAAAGGTCCTTTGCATTAAAAAATTTTCTTGCAAGCACAAACCCAGGTACTTTACTATGCCTTATTTGAGCCTGACCCTAGGCCATACATAGTATGAGATGATAAAACTCAGTGAGTCTCCAGATAACAAACATCCAGAAAAGTAGCGTACCTTCTGTTCATAGTAGAATTTATCCTGTTTTATAGAAACTAAAGTTATTCCAATCAAATATTAAATGTTGGAGACTTTATTTTTTTCTCCATCTGTTTACAAAGTGATCGATACCCCAACTAAAGAACAGCTACTGGTATTAATACAAGATACTGCTCTGAAAGAGCTACGCATTGCTTTGTCTTTTATGAAAGACTTACAACATTCTAACAGATCTTCCCTAAAAAGAGAGCCTACCACCACTTCTAGACAGTCCTTCTGTCTTAAGGAAGACTATTCTTAATCTATTCTTAAGGGAATCTTAAGGGAATTCCTTTAAGGGAATCTTCGCAAAAACGCCAAGGGAAACCATATGCCAGCTTGTTTTTCACTTGATGGAATAAATGATATTGCAGGTAAAGCTTTGTTGGAGATATGGGTTCTGTTTTACCCCAGAACTTTCCACAGTGGGGAATAATCCTCTGCTTATTTAGATGGGAGATGCCTCTGAACTGTCACTTCCCATGTGCAGCATTTAGTACAACTATACAGTTTTCACTTGCAACTTTGGATAATACTACATTTATAATAAACAGAAAATCAGTCATTCAGAACAGATACAAGAATCATACTTACCCCCTCGATAGACAGCCTTTGCACTAGAAATACCAGCTCCACTTCGGATATTTAGAAAGTGCTCTGCAACTTGCTTCAAGTCAGAGTGCTTTACACCTGCAATACAATAGTTTATTCCAAGTAATGTAATGGCATTGAAAAGCTACAGCAGTTACGTAAAAGTATTTTAAGTGTACTGTAACAGTTTACTTCTACAGAGAACTCTGATTTCTACTGCAGTTTTCCCTTATGAATTGTAGTGTCCATTAAAGAACATACATACCTATTCCTACAAGAGCCATTCTCGCACTTGTGAAATTGTTCTGTACAAAATGGTGAAGCTGCAACAGTAAATTAACATTTTAGGGTATTTTGTATAAAGAACAAAAATGGCGAGCGTGTTTCTGACATCCACTGTTCAGCCTTATACTTCTTAATGCAGCAAACTCCAATGCTTCCAAAAGGAACTGTCTATAGAACAGCATTTTACGCATTCTCCAGTGACAACTACAAAACCCTTTTATACAAGAACACTTGCATTTCGACAGCCTTCCCATAAATAGAAAGCCACAGACATTAACCACCTCTCTAAATGTGAATGTGAATTTTGTACCCAGTACTAAAAGCTGCATGGAAACAAGTTATTTTAACGCCAGACTAATACAAGAGTAAATACTGACTGTATATTCACTAAATTAATTTTCTCTCTCATCTATCCTTGATAAAGAAACTAAACCAGATTTGTAACACAAGACAAATAATCCTACCTGCTCAGAAGTAATTTTTCCAATTGTGTAATCTGGACAATATAAGGGGTTTGCCAGAGTATTCTTATAAGCTGCAGCATGCAAGTTTTCCAGCACTCCTAAGAGGAACAAAGTTTCAGTGATGATGATTAACGTAAGTGCCACTTTTAATGAAGATTATGAATGAAACTAAACGTTACCCCAGTGAAACAGAGCTGTGGTCCACTTTAAAAACCACAAGATCTGCAAAAGCAGGTCTGGAATAATCCAATACACATTGAAATTTCACACAAATCCTTGGGCAACAGAATCTGGTCTGAGGGTTTCTATTCTTCTGTAACTTATTTAAGAAAAAAAAAAATAATCTAATGACTTGCATATGCTCAACACTTCTTGGCCTCAACAGCAAGCTATAAATGCGATCAGTGTTTGGGGGAGGGGGAGCAGCAGAAAACAACAACAAACCCCAACATCCTGCTAATTAGTTTCAGAATTATCATCTTCACTATAAGCATCCCTTGTTTGTGAGTTTGAGAAAAAACAGGCTGTTTATAATACTGTTTGTAGCTTTGTGTCATGTCTCATCTGTCTCCCTATTCAGATGATGGATGCTAGTGTCTTCAATTCTCTTCTCTTTTTTTTTTTCCTTGCATCCAACAGCATTTTACTCATTCCTGTTTGATATTCTCAAAATATGCTCAAAGAGAAGGAAGACACTCCTTTCTTCATAGTTCTGATTCTGAACATAACTGTAACTGAAAATATTAAGATTACTACGAAACCAACCTGTAGTTGATGCAAGTTTAAAAAACAAAGATTGTTCTTGATTCTGATTTTAAAAAATAATAGCACTTCAATATAAGCCAGAGATTTTCCGAAGCCCAGCACTGTGTCATCACCTTTAATGGGTTATGAAGGTGAGCATGCTTCACAGAGTAGTACAAATGAAGATTATTGTGCAGAACCACCTGGGTGAACTTGGATGACCAGAGTTAAGTAACACAAGATATACTGGAATAGGCTTGGTTTGGCTGAGGCTTTGTGTTTGCTTTTTTTGTTTGTTTGTTGGGTTTTGTTGGGGGTTTTTTTGGTTGTGGTTTTTTTTTTTTTTTTTTTTTTTTTTAAACCCCAAACACAAAATTTT
>VZTL01063324.1:40331-71394 GCA_013400535.1 Scopus umbretta
CAGCGGGGCTGCCTTCCCGGCGCCGGGGCCCGGGGAGCGGGAGAGTGGGGGGGAGATGCCGCCCGCCCGCACCGGGAGGAGGTGCGGCCCCTCCGGAGCCAGGGACGGGGGTCGCGGCAACGGGGGCCGGCCTGCGGCGGGGAAGGGACGGGGTGGAGGGAATTGGAGCATCGGGAAAGGTCGTTGGCGCGGAGTTACTGATTAACTGGCCGCTAGCCGCCTGGTGGTAACCGCGCCGGTGGCCGTAGGCTTCCGTGCCAAAGCTACAAAAGTAACGTCAGTAATTCTCTTCCAAGGTTCCTGGGGGTCATGCCTGCTTACAGTGCCGCAGATGACGCTCTGACAACCAAGTTAGTGACTTTTTACGAGCACAAGAAGGATTCTTCTGTCCCTTCTCACCAAGCGACTGTCCTCTTATTTGACCCCAGAAATGGTTCTTTAAAAGCTGTGAGTTTCATGTGCGCTTCTGGGTTCTTCTCTGTTTATGCTCTGTCAGTTCTCCCTTCTGATTCTTAGAAGCTGGAACTGGTGCACATTGGCCTGAGTTTGCCGGCAGCATCAATGAAAATGTGTTTTTTGCCAAATGAGGATTTCGCCTAAAGCCTTATGTCTTTCATACGTGTCAAACTACTGTCTGCTCTTTAATGCTGCTTGTCAATTGAAAGGAATCTGATGGCTCACAGGGTGACTGGAAGAGAGGAATGATGAGGAAAGGTTTACTTTGTATTTGAAAGGGGGAACAAAAAACTTTGCTGAATAAAGAATTGATCTTGAACTATCTTAAGTTAAATCTAAAGAGACTTACAGTTGGTATAACAGGGAATAGTATTCAGAGTCTGATTTTTTGTTTGTTTGGTTTTTTTAAAGAATTTAAGAATTTTTAAAGAACATTTATAATTTTCATTATATTTAGTAATAGTGATTATTAAAGAGCCAAAACTGGTCAAGAAAACTATTGGGCTTTTATTCCTAAACTGTATCAGAAAGCATATCAGCTTTTTAAGCTGCGTACTTCATTTGTACACAGTAGCTAATGCACATTGCGGCAGGAGTGCCCCACTGTGTATGATACACATTAAAGGAATTGCATGGTTCCCTGTCATCCCATTGTACTGACCAAGACAGTGCAGGACTCATGACCCACTGCCACTTTGCACTGGTCCCTGATCTTACTGGAGTGCAGAGTATTGCAGTTATATCAATCTATTCCCTGCATTGGAAAGCCAGGAAAGTGCAGTATGTGAAGAGCTGTGTCAGTTACGAATGGCTCAGCCCTGACCAGTTTTCACTCCATTTGTGCTGGTGGAATGACATGGAAGAATTGGAACAGATAAAGAATCTGCCCAGTTTAAACGTGTGATCTTACATGGTTTGCAGTTGCTATAATAGTAATTACCAACTTTTATATGTTTATCTGTGCCCTGTAATATCACATAATTAACAAATTGGCTGAAAATGTTTGGTACTTACTCATTTTTTCAGTGTTCATTTTGGGTCTCTTTGATTTTTTTTTTTTTAATTTTTTTTTTTAAAGGTCCTAGATGGCAGTGTGATTACAGCAAAACGAACAGCTGCAGTTTCTGCAATTGCTACCAAGGTACGTCTTCTGTTTCCTAACTGGAACAGATTTAGTGGTGTTATATATAAAATAACTAGCAGGAATGATGTAAACAGCTTTCATCAAATACAGCTTTCAATTAGATTTATGGTAGTGTGTGTACCTTCAGGGAAAACTTGAGAGTGGAGTTTTCTGTTTTGAGCGAGTCATGTCTGGCTCTAACATTTTATGTGTGATTGGAGAAGGAATCTGAGCTACGTTTTTGTGACTTGTTTTGCACGCTCTTCTGGGAATTTACTGACGTGTCTTACTCTGTGATTTTTCTTTCTTTCTTTTGTGCTTTTCTTAACATGTTCCTCTATGGCTTTGAGTGATGCAGCTGTGGTGATAAATTCAGTTTTGTTTAGATGTATGTTTTCTGCTGTCAGACAGCACAGGTGGGTTTTACTGGACCTGGAGAAGTGGGAAAAAGGTATACTTCCAGGGAGCAATGTAGGTCCTCTTAAGATAGGTAATGCCCAGGATAGATGGATGACTTGTCCGGAGGTGGCTCTCTGCCTGTCAGTTTCTCTGTTGTCGCTGGAAGATGTCCAGCTGGCTGTCCCTGTCTATAGCTGTAAACTTCAGCGTCTGAAGACAGATGAGGTGTATCTTGCTGTATGTTGCTATACAGCATTTCAGTATCAGATGGAAATTGTTGATTTTTGAATTTTTAAAACTGTATTTGGCTGGGCTGCTAATAGTTGGAGGAGAGCAAGTCACCGTCCATTGCACAGCAGGGTTTTAGTCCTCACCTCAAGGGATGAGGCAATAAGAAGAGGGCCAGAGCTGTTTTTCACCCATCAGCTTTGCATCAGACCAAAAGCTGATCTCACCACTTCATTAGTGGCAGTCTTCATGCCAGCGTGACTCTATCCATGGCAATAGAGCTAAACTGACATAAAATTGGAGTGAAGAACCTGTCCCCAAGAGCTTCCCCTGGTCCAAGGGACAGAACAATTTACAATGGATTCCTTGGACATGAGGTTATAGGACCTCATTCATCTCAGCCATTCTGTACTTGGGCAGTTCTGACAGTTTTTACCCAGTCAAGGCTCTGCTGGCCTCAAAGGAGCTTGGCTGCTGAAGGGGCTTCAGGATCAGATCCTTCATTGTCGACTGCTGTTTTGGGAAATTTTCAGGAGTGTTTGAGTTTAGCTCATAGTTGTCATCTTGTCCTCTTTATGGCATTTGCTTTTCAAAGGCCCATGCTTTTATGCAAGGAACCTTTGAAATCAGGGCTTCAGTGTCTTTGAAAGGAACATTAAAAAGAGTTCCTGCTACTGAAAAATAGTATCAATGAGATTTGTTTTTTTTTCAATTTATTTGCAGCAGAATAAGCATTGGGAGCCTAGACAATTCTAAAGCTTTTTATACAGAAGTGAGTGGCCGCAGCAAATGCATAAACAAGACACAAGGATAGCTTTGGGCTGCACTCCAGCGGCCCTCTCTTCACCTTTGCCAAGTACTGGTGAATCACAGACAAGAACTAAACCAGAAAACCAAAAGCAGTCATAGAACTGAATTCTAATATTTGTTCCTCAGAACCATCCTTATTTTTACAGTACCGGATGCGCACATATCATAGTTCTTGCAATGCCAGGGTCTGCTTGTGGTATGATTTATGGCTTCAGTGAACTGAAAAAGAAGGTTTAGTTTGGGGCTATCAGGAGCAGTTTATCCATGCAGCTACCACTTTCCATACTTGTAGCTTTCAATATTATAAGCCCTGTTTTCAGCCAGTGCAGAACATAAACACTATGGTTTTACACATCATTAGTCACCTAGGTATAATACATTGTACTAATATTAGAGTGTGCAGAGGCCCCGGAATTTGCATTGACTCGTGCTGTTGCATGTTAAGTCTGAATTTCAAGAGACAGACAATTGAAAACTGGAATCAAGCCAAGATGTACATTGGTGCTATTGACAGTAGCTTTTGCATTTAAAAATATTATATATATATATAGTGGTAATTGCATATTATTTTATATTAATATGAATCAGTATTAGCTTTTGCATAAAAACATTTTGTTTAAAAGGACTAAGGATACTGCTTTCACTCATAGTATTTTGATATATATTTGTCATATCTGTTAATATAGTGTCCTTACATATGCTTTTTTTTTTTATATTTGATACTGTTTAGTTGTTAATGCCAGCTTTTGCAGAAGTGCTGTGCATTTTGGGAGCTGGTGTTCAAGCATATAGCCATTATGATATTTTCACGGAGCTCTTCACATTTAAAGAGGTAATGGACACCAGGATACATCTATTTTTCTCTATTATGTTTCAGGAGCACTTAATATAAATAAATCATCCTACAACCAATGAAGTTAAGAGATTACTCTTATTTTGATTCCATTTTTGTGGAACCCAAGAATACTTTGAACAGCTGTAGAATTTCTTGCTCAAATGTTAGTCTTTAAAAAAAAAAAAAAAAAAAGGGGGAAAAAAAAAAAGGGGAAAAAAAAAAAAAAAGGTGGTGGTGGTTGGAACCAAAGTCGTTTCAGATGGCTTTTTCTCTCTGAGAAAATCCTACTGTGTATGCCATACTTGGATGAGCTTTGTGTGACTTTCCCTTAAATATATTTATTGGGAATACTTGTCTTTTATAAATACAGCTTTACAAAGAGCTGTTGTTCTGGTATCGCAAAACAGTCATTCAGTTGTAGCTGCATGTGCATTAAATTTAGTCACTTGTGTGACCAGAACATTAAAGGGGAAAAAAAAAACCACGTTTGGGATACATGTAACTATCTACTGAAAACTGAAACAGTGTTCTGTTTCACCAAGGAGAAATTCTCCAAGCTAATCTGTTTGTCTTTTTTCCTTGAAGGTCAGGATATGGAATCGTACAAAAGAGAAAGCGGTGAAGTTTGCTAATTCAGTTAATGGTCCGGTGCAGGTCTGCTCTTCTGCTCAGGAGGCAGTTACTGGGGCTGATGTAATTATAACAGTCACTATGGCAACAACACCAATTTTGTTTGGAGACTGGGTAAAACCAGGTGCCCATATCAATGGTATGCTATGTTCTAATCGTTTAAAGGATATATTTATTATCACGTTGTTTAGCATCAGAAGCTGCTGGGAAGCAATACTCTGCTTCTCAGAATGAATGTTCTTTCCATTTTGACTCTTCCCCTTTAGTGAGGACCACCTTTCCCAGCCCTGTCTTCATGGTTGTCTGGAGCCAGGACTCCTGCATATTCTAGTATTCTAGCACTGGATGTTTGTTAGAGCATGGGATGTGCTTTTTTCCCTAGTGGTGCATCATCTTTGCTACCATGTTGTCGCTTGACGCTTGCCTTGCTCTCCATTTAAATAACCCATACAAACATGTTATTTCCAAAATGATTCCTGCTCATTCCACTGTTTCCTTGGTAGTTGTCATCTTTTCTTCACCCAATTTTGTAAGCTCCTCTATTTGTTTCTTTTTGGGCTGATCATGTTGATTTCCACCCCCCTCGCCTCCCCTGCCTTATAATGATGTTGCCACACTTGTTTGGAGTCTCTGGACAGGCCTACATTTGCTTATTTATTAATTGTGGGCCTGGTTCAGATGACCTTGTGCACTTTCCAAATGGCATGGTAATAAGACAAAAGCAACTTGTCAGAGGGAACAATTTAAAGGAAGGTCCCACATTCCAGCAGCATCCTACCAATTTTTCAAACTCAATGTTGTCCTTTGTTACTGAGTGTTGTTGTCTGTGTTATGTCATGGAATGGAACCCAGAAGTACAACCAAAATCAATTAAGGTCTACAGTCACTGAGGCGCGAGCAACACATACACAAAGACCCCTCTCCTTTCTTTGCTTTTTTTAATATTTTTTTTTCCCCCCCCGTCCATTGAGGCATTTATGCTGTTTGAAGAGGCATTCAGGCAACATGGAATTTATTATTCCATAACAGTTGGACACTTTTTAAAAACATGTCACTACAGTATAATGGTTTTATTTTACTTTTTTAGCCCCTGAGAAGTTGATAGTGATCTTGCTATATTTAAAAAATTAAGCTCCTTGATTTGTTTTCAGTTTCTCCAGATAAGTGAAAACCCATTAACCTGCTCAACTTGTACTACTTGTAAAGTTACAAGGAAATAATAGAAGACTATAAGTTTAAAAATCCTAATTAGTAACATTGAAAATTCTGTCTTCATGTGCAAGTCTTTGCTGCACAATACTTTCGGTTCTCATTTGTTCAGGATAATTGAGGGATTCTTCAAATCTTATTTTTCTCTATAGACGCGTAACAAACACAGTCTGGATCAAATGAAAGGACTCTAAAATTCTGGGCATTTGGTNGTTAACCCTGTTTAAAAAATAAAAAGCAACAAAACATGTTAATTTGGCAGTTGCAGGAGCAGTTTACTGTTTGTCTGCAGAAGAGTTGTAGTCTGTATAACCTTAAGATTATCTTCCCTGAGTTGCGTCACCACATGATCAGAGTTGATTCTAATGGTGCCTTCTGTAAACAGAACAGTGTAATTATGTCACACTTATTGGTGTCATTTTCAAGACTTGTAGCAAAGGCTTGTTTGTTTTGTAGCTATTCATAGTTATGCATATCTTTACATTTCTTGTATTGATATGAGATAACGAAGGGCTAAGGAGAGCTACCTCCCCTTGTCTTCTCTGTCAGCATTATTTGGAAGGAGCAGTTTGACTAGTGTACCAAAGAGGTGGAAACTGCCAGCAAAGAAGCTCACCTCTACTTTCTGAAGAGCTGCAGTATAATGCTTCAGCAGGTTGAAATGCAAAGGCCAGCAGATTCCAGTTGTTCTGGCTGTGCTTGTGGGGAATGTAAGACTTCTGTTGGCAGCAGTGTCTGTATGACTAGAGGTCAAGGATGCTGTACATTTTGATGAGCTGTAATTTGCAGGGTTGGACCCAATGTCATCCTTCATTGACATCACTAGAAATTTCGGGGGTTAGCACCTTACAGAAACAGGCCATATATATGCCTGCATTACAGCTGAGGCCAGGTTGAGAGAAATCCAGGCTTTCTCCCAGTTGCTCAGGCACATCTTATTTTTTTTGTTTTATTAATCACCACGTCTCCAGTGCAAACATCAGTTTGTTTGTATATTACATCTCCACAAGAACGTCTATTGTTACTTCACACATGTCTTTGGGGCAAAATGTGGTTTGAATTTGTTTTAAACATTCCTCCCAAGTTCATCAGTTTTGTTGTCTTAGCTGTTGGAGCAAGCAGACCAGACTGGAGAGAACTGGATGATGAACTGATGAAGAATTCCGTTCTGTTTGTGGATTCCAGAGAAGCTGCTCTTACGGAATCGGGAGATGTTATATTATCAGGGGTAAGACATTCTTAAATTATGGACTTTATTTTTGTGGCAGTTGGCTTGCATTTGAAATGAGTTGGTACTGATGATATGCTGCACTGAAACTTTTTAGAACATCAAATTTAGTTGTTAGCACTTTCCAGGCACAGGCTGAAAGATAAACTGGTTTCAGACTGAGGCTTCTGTATGGCTGTGCCAAAACCATGCAACCTCTGTATCAACCATTACATGGCACCGTATTACAGTAGCATGTTTTCAGCATTTGCCTTTGTGTACAGTAACGAAGTACTGGTTTTGAAAGTTACATTTCCTGCACTATCTGGGAGTTCTGTCAATATTTTTCAAATGTATTTGTTAAAATATGTAACTTTCTTCCCATAATATTTCTGTGTGATTGACACACATCAGGCCTTTAGAGAATGGACAACAGAAGCCCAGCAGATGGTGATCTGCAGAAGTTTGAGGGCAGGGACTCTTTTAGGTTTAATGGAGGGGTTTTTTCTCTTCAGAACAAATATTGTTTCCACTTTTGAGGTTTAACATAAGAGGTGCAGATATGGCAAGGTGTGTGGAACCCCACATGTTTTGTTGGATAAGTAATGAGCAATCCACTGTAATTTACTGACTGAGGAAAGTCTGTCAGCTGTTTGTCTCTGAAAACCATTCCACTCCTCTGTGGTTTCTGTTCCGTTTCTGTGTTGTTTGTCTGAATACTGATCTGCTTCACCACGAAAGGGAAACAGTTCTGGGATAGCAGAACTGGGGGAGATCTTTCTTTTGAAGTCACTCAGAAAAAAAGTTTTTATCTTGCATGGATAGTATGTTTTTGTATAAATATGTACTTGTTTTACAGGCAGAGATTTTTGCTGAGCTGGGAGAGGTAGTGAAGGGTACAAAACCAGCCCTGCCTGAGAAAACAACAGTGTTTAAATCACTGGGTAAGAGCAACCCCTCCTGTGTACAAGTCTGACAGAAAACAATGCCTTGTTATTTATTAGGTCCCTCATGCGTGGGAAAGCTGCTGATCATCTTCAAAACTGCTGTGGCAATGCACCATCCAGAAGAAACTAGAATGTGATTAGCATATTCCCTTTTTATTTCCCTTTTTATTTATCTAGCAGGACTGATTTAATGAAAAGTGATAGGAAAGCAAGCAAACAATAGGAAGAAGTACATTTTCCATTTCACAATTGTTCAACACATGACTGCAGCGTTTATTAACAAACACAGCTCCAACCCAGATGCCCTGCTGTTATGTCCCTGAAGTCTGTCTGACCTACAGACCATGTGGCAGTGTGCTGTGGGGTTGGAGTTGATGTCTGGGAGAAAGAGGTCCAAAAGGGCCAAGTAGTGATATGAACACTGAAAATTAGATTCATACTATTACATTAACTTCATACAGCACACCTAACAGTTACATGATGGCTATAAACTCTGAATGTAATGCTGTAGGTGTTTGGGATGGGGAATGATTTCTGTTCCTATCCAGTTAGGTAATTTCCTGAGTCCTTCTGTTCCCTTCTGCAGGTAAATTATTTTGTACAGCTGAAGAACTGTTTAAAGGTGACTTTAATTCTTTTTCAGGGATGGCGGTTGAAGATACAGTAGCAGCAAAATTTGTTTATGATTCATGGTCAGCTGGTAACTAAAGAGAGAAGTCCACAATGCCAATGAGGCCAAGAAAACTGTTTGCACTTAGTTTCCTTGGATCTTTTGTTAACAAGAAAGGCACCAGTCCTATCAGAATGTGGCCCTTGTGGAACATTCAAGAGCGAAAAGTAAAATTTCAGCAATAGACTAATTTCTACAGTTTTCTAATGGCAAGTATTAGATACATTTATTAGTAGTACTGCAGGTATCTCATGTAACGGCAAGTATTAGATGGTTGCAGTGATACTAACCAAGGGTATTGTTACATTTTTGGTATGATTCTGGAATCAATGCCTTTCCTCCATAATTATTTTTGTAGCAGAAGTCTGTGGGTGTATTTTGTGTTTTTAGAGAGGTAATTCGTACTGGAGTAAAATATATCAGTTTGGAGAATGGACTCTGGCATCGTATTGACCTGTGATGGTACTTTAAACACAACTGTGGGTTTCAGTGCTACACAGAGAGTAGTCTAGTCTTCAGTCTCTCCTGGGAACACAGCCCACCCCTGACTCCTGGGCACCCCTCCCCTTCTAGATCAGACTGGGATTTGGAAGTCACCACCCTTACTTTCACCCCCCACAACCTCCTTCTCTGCCCTCAGACCTTGTGGTTTTTCATTTAAGAGCATGCTCCTGAGTGGGAATTTATAAAAATAATGATGCCTCCATACAGTTAGATTTCTGACTCTTCTTGTAAAAGACCTAGCTCAGGAAGACTTGAAGAGTGCAAAAAATCAGAGCGAATGCTATGTGCATTTTAACTGGGAGGAAACTATACTCAATACCTCCATTAATACATTCCTAAGTGGGATATTGCCATTTTCATATTGCAAGGAGTCACCCAAAATGCGAGTACTAAAAGTGTGTTTTGATTTAACTTTTATCTATATTCTGCGGGGAGATTTTTTTTTTTTTTTAATTAGCCTGTGGTGTTTGTAAGTTCTTTTTATAAGCTTCTTGAAGATTGGAACAGTGTAAATTGATTTCAGTAGGATAAACTTCAAATATACGGGCAAATATTTTCACCTTGGCTGTACTATGCATCGATTGGTAATTGTTCTTTTATCCCAGTGGGTATTTGCTGGGGCAGCAATTCCCATGATCCTTTCTCGGGGAAGGAACTCAATGATATTCTGCATAAGGAAAAGTTCCAGTTTTGTGCTGTTATGCAACTGCCTTACAAAAGATTGAGCATCTGCTGAAAAATAGCTACTGCCCTAGAAACAAATTCCTGTCTCAGGCTAGAATTGTGCCTTAGGAAATTTTATTTCTACTTACATATTTCATGCAGGCTATTAAATGTTTCTTCACTCTGTGGAAGGATTAGATGACACAGTCATTCTATACTGATGCCAGTAGAATACAGCAGAGCAACAAGGAGGTTCAGAAGCAGGTAGCGTTAAAGCCCTTGATGGTGCATAAGTAAGTATAGAAGAGGTGAATGAGTACAGTGCAGGTGTTATGTAGATAATACTCCAAGTTATAAGCCTGGTGTAAACCAGTTGGAAAAAAGTAGTAAGTGGCAGAGTTTGTAATTTGCAGGGCTTTTAGCATGGAAGGGTACCAGACCAGTAAGTGAATGGGGCCAAAGGATGTGTTTGTGTGGATAGAAATCTAACTCCATTGACCTTGTTTATATAGGAAACAAGAACAGAAATTTCTCTATAAGCTTTTGCATTTTTTTTTAATTGTAGCAAAATTACCCTTCTGTTTTTACATGTGTGTTGTTTTTTTTTTTTTTTTTTTTCTTCTGTGTCAATTCTGAACACTTCAGAAATGTATGTGTTGACTTAGCCTGTTACTTCAGCAATGGAGAACTCCACTAGTGTGAGACAAGTGTGACAGCTGTTGATGTTTCGTAACTCAAGAACTGTATGGAAACTTGCACTTACTTTTATGACAATATTATCCCAGTTCTGTGCTTGTGTAAAACAAGTTTTGTAATTTGAAATGAGATACAGTGTTTGGGAAGAAGACAAATACAGTTTATTTTCACATGTACTTTTCTACACACTATGCACTTTAAAAATAGATGGAACTAGTCCAAAACTCTGGTTCTGAAAACCCACAGTGTTCTTGGCTTTCATTGGCAATAGGAGGTTCTGTGAGCCTGGCTTCAGCGTTGTACCTCTGGATTCATGAAGAGGATTCGATTCGATTCATTTACAATAGGAGTTGGTTGGATGCTGTCTTTAGTTTTGGGGTTTGGGGTTTTTTTTGGGGGGGTGGAGGGATAATAGCCTTAATTTCCATGTTTCCTTCTCTTACAAATCAGTCTTCAATAACTTGTATCACTTGCATTTATGTTAAAATTAAATAGATACTGCTGTTTGTCTTTGACTTTCATTTTGTTGTCTATTACTTTTGTTTTGGGTGGGTTTTTGTTTTTTTGAAGGCGGGGAAGAAAGTACTCAAGCTGTTGCGGTGACTGCTCTCAGTAAATGTGAACACCGATTGTAAAGGGGAAAATAAAATGAGACTGCTCTGCTCCACTGTGATACTTGGTTTTGCAGTCATTATCACATGCTGCACATTCCCTCCTCTTGATGCCTGTCCAGTGCAGAGTATTAAATCCTTAAGGAAGGAGAATCTTGTACTTGGCAGGGCTGTGATCATGTGAGATCCTGTGGTTTTTATGATTTGGGTTTGGATTGGGCTGGAAGATTGCACATGATACATAAAGTGTCTCCAGCTGAACTGTGCTGTACAAATGTTACTAAGGAGTCAGATCTGGGATTCACTAATTTAAATGCTTCAAATTAATAAAAGAAAGAGAGAGGTTGGTGAAAAAAATTGGAAAACAGCAAAGCCTAGAGGTGGAAAAAACTGAAATGTGTGTGTTCCTTTTTATTATTTTGTCTCCCAATTGTTCCACATGGCCACTTCATACCAGCAAATATAGGATTTGACCCTTCAAAATCCACTCATCACATGCCTTCCAATATGTAGGATTCATCATTTTCTTCTTGCTTTGTTAAACATTTGGGAGTTTCGTAGCCAAAAGGAGAACAACCCAGCAGGTTGGTAACACAGAGTCTGGGGGGATGCTGTCTGATTTAATTACTGTGCAAAGCACAGCATTAATTTAAGGTTGCATAGAACAGGATTCTGATGTGACTGCTTAATAGAGGGAAATATCAACCTGCTGAAGTACAGGAATCTAAGGAGGAAAGAATGCAGTATAAAGTCCAGCCAAGAAAAGGAGTTATAATGTACAAATCAAAGTAACAAGAAGAAGATATGGAAAGAAGGAAGCATGACAAAATAGGTTACTGACTAGGATTAGTGTCCACAAATGCAATATACCCCTAAGGGGAAAAATGATAGCATGATAGCTGACTAATGGAAAGCTATAAAAAGAGATTTAAAGATAAAAGTCCTGCTAATAATTGTGCCTCTAAAATCTGAGATCTTAGGTGGAGCAAGACTCCCACAAGTACCTTATTAAATTCACGAAACTCAACAGGAGTGCGGTCTTCCCAAGGGAACAGGCCTGACAGAGATGAAGGGAACCCTGCTGTGAACGCCTCCAGATAGGCTGTAAAGAACTGGAGCTTCCACAGAAGCAGTCTCATTTTCTTTCTCTTTTAATGAGCTGAGTGTGTGTGTTACATGCAGTTTTCAGGCTAAGGCTGACAACAACCAACAGAAAATGCTGGGCGTTAAGAGTCCTAGTTTCTGGGACTTCACATGGCAAATGCACCCTATAGGAACCGAGCTGAGGGTATACCAAAACAGATCAAAAATGATGAAAATAAAAGTTCAGCTTCTTGTAGTTAAAAATATTGCAGACTTGATGAGGTTTAGGACATGATGGGTGCTAGCAACTGGGTCCAGTCTAATGAGACAAGAGAAAATAATACACAACTCACACTGAACGTCTCTTGGCAAGGTACTTCATATATTTTTAAACTTATATCAATACAGTAGCAAAACACTTTACTGACAAGAGTATGAAACTTGATATAAATTAGTCTTATTTACATTCATTCAGAGGCTATTAGAGTCAATAAGCCATAGCTGAAATCAAGATTCAGATGCTATTTCTAACATATCATCAGTACCAGGAAGGGCGGTTTGCAGCAATCTAACAGAAGCAAATGGAGAAAACTCAAAGCTCTCAAGCTTTGGGAATGCTCTTTGCTTTGCAGTTTTGAAGAAGAAGGGAAGGCTTTATTAAGGAATGTAGTGTGGCTGGCCTTCTTTTAAGTTATTCTGATGAGAAGAAATCCAATCCTCATAAACAGTTCAGGGAGAAAAAGGTTTAAATCTATAGCTTTTGGGTTTTTACCTTCACATTCTTTCTTTTTGGCAGAATATGCTTGAATTAATGTCCTGCGCACCACAGCCATCTATCCAGAGAGAAAAATCTTTGTCCTTACTGTACTTTCTAAAGCAATTGGTAACCTTTCTGCCTTTTGCTTTAGCAGATGTCAAAAAGAATTGTGTGCGTATTGGAAAGAGGAAAAGAATGAATCAGTGTGCAGGTAACAGCGACAGGTATGTTAATTTATAAGCAAGTATCAACAGTCTTTCCAGGGTTCTCAAGTGCTTGTTTTCTTTTATTCATAGCGTTCAGGATTTTCTTTCTTGGCCCAAGCTCCATCTGAATGCTCTGTAGATCTTCATCAGAACATAGCATCAGGGAGTCTAAATCAATTTTTTCCCTCATAAAGATTGGAAGAAACTCATCCAGCATCTGTGATGCCAGAAATACCTCGAGGGGTGTGTTCTCTGCTTCATCATCATCCCAAATGACTTCTTCCTCATGCCAAGGGATATCAGCACCATTTTCAGCATCATCTTCCCTGCCGTTCTCAGAATTTTCACACTGAAAGAGCTCACTGGAGATTTTAAAGCTTATACCTTCTTTCTCAGAAGACACAGTTCCAGGATTTACATCTGCAGCCAAATTCCTTCCAAATACAATCTTGCCGAGACCTGGCCGCTTAAAAATGGAGAGCTGACTGTCATTATCAGAAAAGTTTTTCTCTCCAAGGTCATTCAGTGATTCATCCTCCTCTTTCTCACTGAACAAATGCATCACAGTTCTCCTACCTGTACCATCCTCTTGGTCATTGCTTTGTGTTTCCTGACTTCTTGTGCTGTCAGCTGTCTTTTTTACCTTCAATTTGAAGGTATCTTTCAGATTTTTGGAAAAAGAACTTGTTGTATTTGAAGCAAAGAGACTAGGCAACTTTACTCTGGAGTGTGTCCCTCTGGAAAAGTTTACTGTGCCGACCTTTTCTTTTATGTAATTTCGGTTCATTTCATGCTGGTGTTTCTCTTGGCGCTTCTCGCATTCCTTGATTTGTTTCTCCACATTCCTTTGAGCCTGCGCTTTGAGTTTGGAGACCTTCTTTGGGTTCAGTATGTTCTGCTCAGTGGCAGCTTTGTCCAGGATTTGGACGCATTCATTGTGGTCTCTGCTGGCAGCCACCTCCAGGGGAGTGCGGAGGTCATTGTCCAGAGCAAATATATTGGCACCAAAGTTGATCAAAAAAGAAACACAATGGATGTGACCATTGCAAGCGGCGTGGTGGAGAGGAGTGTTCCCCCAGATGTCACATTTGTCCGGATCACCTCTGAGAAGGAAAATAGCATACAGTGAGTGGACGTACCCAAGCATAGCACTGCAGTGGGATTGAACTGATACTAAATGTTTAGCTCAGCTTTGCTCTGAGGAGTACAGCCTAATGAAAATGGGTCAGCTTAGCTCTGTCCTCTAGAATGGCACTGCACTTAAGTCAGACGAGCATTGAGTTTGGCCGTGTGTGTGGTATAAGCTCTAATTCCTGTCTGTCTATGGGCTCAGATTTCAACTTATACTCATTGGAATTAATGGCAAAATCATTTCAATAGCTTTTGGATGGAATATTTTAAAGGCTTTTTGGGGGTTCTTCCCTTTTGCATGTCAAATGCAGGGACAATATTAGAAGGATTCTTCACTGGCCACAGTGATACATATTTAATGAGCCCACGCAGTAACATTTTTGGTAGGTGATAGGTAAATGATTAGGAGTAAAGCCCTGATTACACATTTGTCTCCATTGCTATTAGATAAAGCTCAGATAGATACTGTTTTTCTTCAGCTATTTTGTTTTCCTTAAACTGCTTTTGCTCATGGGATTTGAAAAGCAGAAGCTCATTTGAAAGTAAAATACCACATCTTTTTCAATTTAATTTAAAGCTGGTGAAAAGTATTGCTATCTTTTGAACTCTTGCACTGACTTCACACTGAACTGCTGCCTGCAGACGAGGATCAGCTTGAATCTTCTAATTCATATTTGGCAGGATCAACATTATCAATGGTTCAGAACAGAGCTTGAGTCATCTGTGACCAATAACCAAGGCAGCCACGATAGTCCAAAACCTTTAGTAACTTCAGAGCCAGGGGCCCAATTTACAAAGAGAATTTCTCCTCTTGGGAGTTTAAACATTTTAATATTTTGGAGATTTGTTCCATGGCAGCTGTACTATGAATGAAATGGTACATCCTATCACAAAATCTCCTTCAGGCAATGATCTCTGGCTTTGAGTATCTCTGAAGAAAAGCACTAACATATTTTTTGAGGGCCAAATGTGAAAACATCCTTCAGCCTGAAATGCCACAGGCAGGAGAGAGTTTGGGGGTCTCCGGAGCTGAGACACGGAGCTGCTCACATTGAGAAACAGTGGCAAGTCTGAGCATGCCAGGCTGCGAAAGCGCAGGCATTTCTACAAGGAGGTAGCAGCTGAGGATCACAGTTTCTCCACTTAGACATATGGAAACCATGTGTACATATTTCTGCTTTTGTGGCTCTGCCCTGGGGAACTGCCTGACTGCAGCCGAGTGTGCCAGATTCCTTAATTCCCACATTAGCAAACAGGCTGAATTATCCTGAGCCTTGGGAGTGCCGGGTCATCCATCCTCCCCCAGGTCCCTTCATAGCTGTTTGTGGTCTCTTTTCCCTGTGGAGCCTGCCAGCTTTGAGCCTCAAACAATTGACAAACTAGAGCTGCTGTTCCCAGCTCAGTGGGACTTTGGATAAGGTTTGACGTCTACTTTGGGTTCTCATACTCCTCTTTTCCCTGCTTTCCCAAGAAAGAGGCTCACACAAAAGAGAGCAGATCTGCCACTTGGTCTTGCCTTTACTCATGTACCTGCAAAGCAAGCAGAGAAAACATCTCTTGAAGCCTGGGAAGATAAACTGTTTCAAGATGAAAGGGGTTTATTGTTAGTATTGCTACATTTTCCAAGGGCTGGATGTGTTGCAAGCTTGAGAGTCCTAAAATCTGCAACCACTCTAAAGAAAACCATTGTATATCTCAGTGCCTTTGTCAGAAAACCTCTTCAAGGAAAGGATGAATTTGAAAAAAATAATTAAAATACTTTCTCACAAGAAAACATTAACTTGCTGCAGAGCAGATTGAATGTTTTCCAAAATTCCGCTTCTCCAAAGAAAACCAGTGAGACTACAGCCATATCTCTGACAGCCCCAGCTTGCTGATCATGTCAAGCAATCTTAGATTAAAATAGATGTGAATGCATATGTTTGAAGATTTTGAGGGCAATACTGTCCCAAAGCTCTCTTCTAACAAGACAAAGAGTTAGAAACGCATTAAATAACAAATAAGTAGAAATTCTGATCTTCATGTCATCCTCTGTGACTTCTGTCGGCTTACATGGTCGAAGGCATTTTTCACTCAAATTCTGAATAAAAAAACTTAGCTGGTTGTTCTGTCTTCCAGGTGTTCAGGGTCAAACCTTTATTGACTCTAGATATTTCCTTGGAGCTGCCTTAATTATATGAGTTGAAAAACTGTCAATCTATTTTTGCTTCTCCTGGGGACACAGCAATAACCATGCAGTCCAAAGGTCTTTTTTATTGTGTTATTACAGCCACACCTGAGCTCAATGAGCTGTAAAGCAAATCTGTGTTGGTTTTGTTCCATATTTTCAACTCTGTTTTTAATACAAGAAAACTCAGATACATCCAAATAGTTATACAACTTTTCCCTCCAATCCTCTTTAAACGATTATGATTGAAAATACAGGTCAACTTAATCTTCATCTTAGCCCAGAAAGAATATTTTATTAACTGTATGTCTACGCAAGAGCAGATTTTCTCTTATTAGATCTTATTGCAGAACCACAGCTTAAAAGGTAGGCTCCAAGAAAGAGAGTATGGAAGGTGGGGAGGTAATTAGCATTTCAAAAATACATTTTAAGCATGCAGTACATTTAAATGATACCAAACAGAAATATTACTATTAGCAAATAAACTTGTAGTAAGCCTTCCTTTACTTTTTTTCTTTTTTTCTTTTTCCAGGTTTGCAAGTATCATACCCCAGCTCCTGAAACAGTATTATCATTTTTATCATTATGGTAGTTACTAATACTATAAAAAGCAGAGAAATAATAATTTTACACATTACTGTCTCAAAACTGTCGGTTGTGACTTGCCTCTGGAAAGCATTAAACCTTCACAAGTGTCTACTAACTGCACTTTGGAAGCAAATGGGAGAGATTTTTTGCTAAAAATGTTTCAAATGATGCATTTCTCTAAAGCCAGTTTCAAAGATATGTTGAAGATATATATCACCAAAGGTTGTCAGCCAACTTCTCCATTATAGCAAGGTGAGGTCCCAGGGCCCTGCTCCTACTAACCGCTCCCTACAGGCTCCATGTATGCGATGGTCCTGCTGATGCCGATGCAGCTTCACTGACTGCACGTACAGACCTGCTTACAGGTTCTTGGCTAATGCAAATGAAGAGAAACATTTCTTGACAATGTGTTGAAAGAAATGACCGTGATTTTCAGCCTTTTGGGTCTGAGGTGATCAGGGCTTTAGAAAAATTACACACTAATTAGAGTTTTAAGCCACCAGCTTTAAGCAATGGAGGCTGATTGACTTACCCCCTCCGACATATGACTTCCAGAGCATCTAGATACCCATGGTATGCTGCCAGAAGGGTGGGCGTCATCCCAGCTTCATCTGAAGTATTGAGGTCTTTCCTAGTGGCTTCTTTCAAGAGGCCCAAATTGCCATCGGCTGCTGCTTTGTGATACCTGCTGGACATTTTCAGTAACTTCTGGTTTCCCAAAGCAGCTCCAAACAGTATACAGACTGTACAGTCACCCTTCCATTACAGGGATAGTTCATTAATGATTACAAGTTGAGACGTCCCCGTGAGGATGGAAATGAGGAGGCAAAGTTCATCCTAGCAGACAACTTATCTGGAGCTCTGCATAGGTAATAAGGCAATGATGTGGTGAATGCTTTAATTTTCTGGAAGGTGGCTCTGCCATTTACCATTCGTTGCATGTTTGACTATTTAAACGTAGAGGGGATTCATTCATCTTCTCTGTGTCTTTGCCTAACTGTTTGAAAACTTCAAAAGGACCTTGAACTTCAAAAAAACTTTCAAAAACTTTAAAAAACCTTCAAAAGGCCATGAATGTCAGTACAACCAGATTTCACCCTAAGTAGTAACGTATCCCTGAGTTTTGATAGGATGAAATGCATAAGCAGTTACCTTTACTGGTGAAGTCTGTTGTGACCTGTCGTTTACTGGGTTGCTGCCTTTAAAAACAAGCCTCTCCCGCACCAAACCAGGCACATCTATGAAGCCATTTCATGTACACAGATTGATGTGTGTATGGAAACAGGCCTGCCAGGACCAGGGTGGTGTTCAGATAAAACCGCCAGCAGGTCTGCAAGTCACGGCAGGCAAAACCACAGCCTAGTGTGTGATCCTTTTAACTGCAAATTGCATTTCATCAGAGAATCATAAGGCACTTGGCAAATACAAATTCATCTAACAAGTATTGTGATCTCTGTTTTAGATGCAAAAAATGTGCAGGGTTTCCTCAGGATAGCACAGGGAATTCAAGAAATGGAAACATGATGGGCCTGAACCCACTGCCTCAGCCTGGGCACCATGGTCCTTGACTGGGAACAGATGGGTCCAGGCCCCATCTCTTCTTGCTTTAGAAATTATTTCCCTGATTTCAGTGGCATTAAGGGCTACCTCTATGAGTAGAAGCTTATAGAATTAGACCGTGATTCTAATTTTTAGGTTCAAAGGAATTATTAAGAGAAAACCACGTAAAAGGTCAGTTTTAAAACAGTAGCTGAGAAGAAATCCGTAATACACTACCTGCTGTGTAATAAAATGCTGCAGGCTATCTGTTATTCTGGTCACATTCACAACAGCTGCCAGATAGATATTACTTTTTTGTCAAGCTGTTTTCTATGACTAACTGAATTAACCTGTACCTTAGAGAATCTACAGTCAGCAATCAGCAGTGAGGTTTTGTTGCTTATTATGTGCCTGTTACAGAAGCAGTAGCAATTGCAAACCAACTCATTGTCCGGAGTTAGTGCGATTACTGAATGGTGCACCACCTCATTTACTTCCCATAATGTCACTCATGTAGTACACCAGAGACCTCTCCAAATGGGCTCTCTTAATTATTTTCTCAGACAGGGATTGAAGAGCTCTTCAGGAGCAAACTTGTACCAACATTTTCCTCCATGAGGACAAGGAGAGTCAGTCAGACCCTGTGACAGGTTTGAATCTTTCAGTAAACTAGTCTAGGTAGGAGTAAACTAAAGCCCTGGTTTTCCTTCATGTCGTCCACAGCCACAGCCACCCCCAGTGCTATCCTGACGTCTCAGGGCAGTGAGGAAGGGCTGTGCTTTACCCGGGCCACCTCCATCCCCGCATTAGAAGACAGTTTTACCCTCAGCCCTTTCTCAAGTTCCCTGCATCACCATTAATACTTTTGTAATAAAAAATGCAGTCATTTATCCCATTTTCTATTTAACCAGGCTCAGCACTGAGTTAAATTCACAGCTACTAGAAAAAACTAGCTGTTGCAGAACAAAGACAGGTAGTACATATACTTTTTAATGTATATATTAGATTAACTGTTTCTTGATGCCATTGAATTTTATTTCCTTTACTGGGTAGTGTAAGCTTTTTTACTCTCAAGAGTGTAAAAAGAAAGGAGACACCATTTTTTCCTGTATGTTGACATTTCGCATTGTTAGCTACACCCATGAAAGTGAGTTGGTGGCAAAAGAGCCCTTTTCATTTTTCAAGATTATTGATTTCTACCACTGAAGTAAATTCATTTGCCTTTCTGTTAATTAATTCAGCACACAATGTGTTGATCTCAGAGTGATTTTTATCATCTAACGTCCGAAAATATTGATTTTAAAAGAAAGTTGCTCTGTATGACGCTAAGTGGGAAACTATAAATCCAAGTTTTAATTAGAGGTAAAGCAAAACCCACATCAATTGGAGAGAAACTCTGAGACTTTGCAAGCTTTATTATTATTTATGTCACAAAAGTGAGCATCACAAAAAAGAAAGAAAAAAGACCAAACAAAATCTCATCTGTTTCTATGCTCCCAGTATTTGTTCATGTTTGTCACATCCAAAAACCTCAACTTAAAATGCAATAAATGATTCAACATTAAATGAGCTAAAATTCTCAGCCTGAATGGAGATTTTTCTTTTGAGTCTAAAGCTCAAAATTGTGAATGTTTTAAACGCCCTGAGTAGCTAGAATGAAGCTTTTCTTTTGGGGTTTGAAAAGGACTTCAAAACCATTCCACTTCCAATTGAAATGTCTTACCAGACTCGGGAGAAACTCTGTTGTGATGGTATGTGGTGCTGTAAGCTAATGAATTAGTTAACTAGCAGTTTTGATTTTTTACTGGTTTTTGCTATGTCTCTGATTATGGCTCTGTTTTTTTGAGAACTATCTTAAATAAAATATTACCAGTTAAACAACCCATTTAGATTGAAAGACTACAGCATCATTAGTTATGTTGTTCTAGATAACTCAGAGTCTGGTCTGAATGGCGATGTTATTGTGCCATCTGCTTTGCATGAGGTATTACCCAGCACAACATTTCCTCATTGCAACTTTTACAAGCATGAAATGTGGAATAGTAAAGGCCATACAAGGGGAGGCAAGTAAGTCTCTGCTTGTCTAATGAGATCCTTGGAACTAATGCGCTTAGAGAAGAATGAAATTAGTCACATGGGGTAATTGTGGCTACACAATTCAGAGATGATGACAACATTCAAACAACAATAAAAGCTTATTTCTTCACTCCTTAGAGAGGCAAAACTGCTGTGCCCAAGGACACCATTGCTGGATGTCCTCTTGAGCAGCCCCATTCCCACAGCGAGGCTGAGCGTGTGGCCCATGCTGGTGCTGCCCGAAACCCATCCTGATGTGATCTTTGTTCAGGTGTAACCGTGCTCGAGTCGGGGGTCCAAGGGAGCCCTCGTAGTCTGCCTGCACATGTTATTTCAGGAGCGATGCCCTAATCAGCAGGGAAAGATACATAAAATTGAAAGGCAATGAATGAAGCCAACTCTACCAAAGCCCAGTCTCTCCTCACCTACCACCTCGATGCCTGGCCATACTGGCCATATGAAAGCAGGCTGGGGGACTTTTGTGGGGCTAGGAGTGGTGACGTTATCTCTTATATCATAGTGACATTTCCAATAAGTTTTTTTGCTGTGAATGCTCAAAAGCAGGAGTCCTGACCTAGCATTTGGGCTCTTTGCATTGCTAAAGCCTTTTTCTTGTTTTTTTGTTGTGTTTTTTTTTTCTTTGGGTTTGTTTTCCCCATGATAGCATCAGCAGTGCTACAAACAGTCCCAAGAAAAGCCACGTTGAGTTCAGTGGTGTCCCAAATCCTGTCCTGCTGCCAGTGTGTGAGGGACAGGGACAAACAAAAGCCATAAGAAAGTGCATCTATGCTGAGGTATCTGGAGATGGTATGCAGTGCCCCAGTGCTTGGGGGTGTTGAGCACTGCTCTTAGGCAATGTTTTTTTTTAGAGTTAGAAAGTCAAACAAGTAAAAGAGAAAAGCAGAGGATTGGAAGAGGAGACCTTGCAGGTTTTTGCAGCAGAAAAAAAAATGAAAGCCACAGAGCTAGTTTTGTGTTTCAGGGCATGAATTAGCTGTTTACCTGTACCTCAGGCCATAGTTATTGTTACAGGCTCAACAACTTGGACAGGTGGAACTGAATTTTTAAAATGTGGAATGGCCGTGCTTTTTCTGTAGCTTAAGCTGCAAATTCAGATATGTTAAGTGAAGCGACAACTAATTATTTTAGCACATGCTGATGAATTACATCCTACAAACCTACATACTTGAAGATTGATATTTGGAGTGCTAACTTGCACCACAGGGCAAACCCAGTTGTGGTATCTGTGGCAGTAGTATTGCTCTAACTGTTAAATGTTGTCTGGCCCAACATTACCTTTCAGCTACACAAGCCACAAGCTGCTAGGAGGCATTTGGGAGTTGGCAAAACCCTGAGTTAACTCCAGCTGGCGAGGACAGGCTGCCCTTCTGTGAAGGGGCCATGCATTGCTGCTGTCCAGGTCTCCGCAGGTTTCCCCCACGCTAGCAGCGTCATCCTGGCGTGATGCAAGATCGAGCTTTTACCAGCCCAGGGTCAGCCAAACTCTGGGAACATGATCCAAAGCTCCCTGGGACTTACAGCTTTTCCACCAACTTAATGAAGGTGGGAATCAGGGGCAGGGAAATTATGAATAAGTTTAACTTTACGTCAGATTTGACTGCCTGAAAGTACCTCATTTGTGTAATTCTTTAAAGGATGTGCACTTGAAAAAGTTTTTTCCCCCTCCTGTGCTAGTTAAACCCAAGCTAAATAATAATAGGTACATAACACAATAAACTTGCGTGTGGCTTCAGAGTTTTTTTCATTAGTTTTCGGTATAATCATTGCTTTTGAAAACAATGAGTTTAATTTAAAAAAAAGAAGAGAGACAAAAAAAAAGGTACATGATGTATGTTTGTGAATTCAGGAGTCTCCGAGAAGTTAATTTCTTGCCAGAGGTTATCTGCATGCTAATGCTATTGATGGCAAAAGCAGAAGTGCAATTTCTTTTTGTGCTAGTAACATCAGGTGCTATTTACTCTGGTGTGGTTATGGATCTGAGCTAGTGCCTGCTTATTGCTATGCGTGGCATCGTGCACACTTGGTATCCCCACTTCCGTAATAGCTTTAAGTCTGCATTTGCCATGTTCTTACAAGGATGAGACTTAAAGAGATGCTTCTAAAGAATGTACATTTTTAAATTACTTACACGAGTCATCTGCTCTGCCTGTATGGACCGTATCACTTTGCTACACAGCGCAATGATGGCTGTTGCACGCTCTGCAGCTACCTGCCTCCACCCATGCTGTTGTCCCATCCAAGTTCCCAGCACTTCGGTACCTACCAGCAGTCGATAGACAAGCTCTTTCTCACAACTCTGAATCTTTAAGTGTAATGAGGCTACTGTCACTTGGGCTGGGAAACTCTAAAATCTGCTCTAGGCACAGGTCTATAACTGTAAAAAGAAATATAAATGAATACATTTTACATTAATACATGGTGCATTAATACAAGATTTATTATTCCCTCAAGCCCAATTTAACATTCCATTCCCAAATTACTATTCCATATTATTAATTTTCCTCTGTTCCTATGATGTATTTTTTTGCTTTCTTACATCTCAAGAATTCAATTACTTTTAAAAATATGAGTCTTTGGGGTTTTTTAACAGGTCTGTCCAAATTCAAAAGCATTGGGGAAGCTGAAAGATAACATAAATATGAGATTTTTTCTTCCCCACAGCTTTGAACAATGACAGTCTGATGAAAGCCTCTAGAAATCTTCCAGTCTAAAGATCTGATCTAGGACTTCTCTTCCTTAACCTGCCACTCATGTTTTCTTCCTAATTAGATCTATATCAGCATTGCAGATTTGCCCATACAGGGGAACAAAATATTCTCGGTTACGTACAAATCTGCCGGTGGAATTGTTCTAAACTATCAGAAAATCAAAGTGGCACAGAAATCTCCTTTTTAAAAAATGACTGCCAAAAGATGTGCATTTTTCTGTGCAACCTCTGACAAGGGAATAAAGGCAGTAAACTATCAGAGCAAGAAAAAAATGCTTTAAAAATAGAAGGAAACAAGAACCCCTGCCAAGGGCTTGCTATCACCTTAAGGTCTCCTGCAAGCCGTCCTCTTCACAGCAAGGAGACTGCATCTCACCAAGAGGCAGGTGCAAGCTCTCAGTCCCCCAGGCAGCAGAAAGGCTGCACCTGTGTGGAGCCTGCGCCAGGTCCTATATAATCCTCCCTGGGCAACTAGAGAACAAGCTTGTGGTGACAGTGAGGAGATGGGAATATTTGTGGAGCAGCAGTGCTTGAGCACCTCAAGGATGTGGTGAGTGGGGGGGGGGTGATGGGGAGCTGGGTCTTTTTCTTGCTGTTCTCTCATTTGGTTCTTTTCTTCTTGCAGGTTGCTGCTCCTGTTTGGCTTTTTGCTGCCCTTAGCCCCTCATGCTAATGGCATGGGGGATCAGGATCTCTTGGGTAATGAGGCCTCTTTGGACTGGTAGTGGTGCAGATGTGGGCTTTAAGTTTGCCTAGAGCCGCTTCCCGCTGCCTTGATGTGGAAGGGGTCTCTGAAGCAGGGCTGGCTAGCTGGAGGGCTTGCAGGGTGTGTGCTTCCAGGAGCACAATGGTGGAGCTGACTGTGGTCTTTCCTCTGCAGAGAATGTGACCTGTCACAGGGATGGGATGGAAGTTGAGTTTTCCAGAGAGCTGGGTAACTACTCCTGGCATGTGTGTGTTGTAGGTAAGTGTTGCTACTGACCTGGCTTGGTCCTTTCTACTGTAGCTCGAAAGCAGATGCCTGCCTGCAGGGCTAACCTTCTACATTCTCCCTAGATGTAAATGGTGAGGAGATGGTGTCCTGTAACCACACTGTGGATTATGAGAGACTATTGCTCAGTGTCCTGTTCATCAACTGCACTAGCCTGGAGGTAAAGGGGTCTCCCTTCTGGGAAGGTGTTGTGATGGAGTATGTTTTTGCTTGTCCAGACTGGGTTTAATAGGATTTCTAGCTCTAACTTTCTTTAAGAGTGGAAATGCTTAAACTGCTCTATAAGAGCAGTTCATGCTAGAAATAGTTAAAAACACAAACAAAAAGAAAACCAAACTGTTACCTTAATACTTGTTCTTTCAACTGTGGATTAAACCCCTCAGACACTGCCATAAATGCTGTATTTCCCTGTAAAGGAACTGAGATCTATGTTAAATAACATCTTGCAGGGAAGTGGACCAGGTCCAAGAGTTTCATAGCACCACTCTACACATATGTGTATTGATAGAGGAATTAACAATGCATGCTATTAATAGTTATTGAGGTAGAGCAGTAGATGGGAGACCAACCCAAGCTAGCCTCAAAACCAGCGGATTGGCTGGTGTCAGTTGCTTTAGGCATTTGAAATACCACAAGATGCTTAGTTTTGGCATTTGTTATGTTGTTTCTTGAACAGCTGACTCTCCGGCACTACAGCTTGCCAGCAGTCCTTGAAGGCTTTCTTCTTGGCTCCTGCACTTTTCTTGGTACTTTCTGCTTTTCAGCTTAGTGTTGTTACCCTGTGCTATCCTAGAGAACCTATCCTTTTCTATAAGCTTCTAAAATGATAGTTCATTGTGTCCTTGCACTGGTACAAATGCCTGAAACAACTCTGAAGTTACAGTTTAGTTTCAAAGACTTCTAGTTGTCCGTGTGCTGCCTCTTTCTAATTAATGTCTCTTTCTATAGCATGGTCAGAACCAGTTAAGGTTGAGGCTGATGGTGAATGACACAACAGGAGAGGAGAAGAATGTAACCTACAGCACTCACTGCAGTACTGTTGATGCAGATGAAATCACTAGTTTCTTTGCTGGTGTAACAAACTGTACAAAAGACTTCATGGCAGTAAGTAGAGGAATGGGAGTGCTACAGGCTTGCAGGGTGGGATGGCTGTCTCTTGGAACTGCATGGCTGGGATCTGCAGAAAGATGGGGAAAGCTTCAGGGAGGTCTGTTGGCTGCATGTTCATTTTGGCATGACCACTAGCTCTTTGAAGAGCTAGTATGCAAATAGCTGTTAATGATGCACATGGTCTAGCTCCAGCCCTATTGCAGGGGAAACTAGGATGCTGGTGCCAGCTGTCTGCTTTGGAAAACCATAATGGAGACTTTTCTTAGAAAGTTGTAAGGTTGTGACCACTGTCTGTTCCTGTGGTTTAACCCTTGTGCTGTGTTCTAGGTTACTTTCCCAAGACTCATATCAAGTGTTGGTGATGAGCATATGGTATGTGCCTTCTGTCTTGCAAAGGGAGGGTGTGGGAATGCGTGGGGTTTGGATCTAAACTGAGTCTGATGTCTCCAAGCTGGAGTAGTTCTCACTTTGGGAAGGGAAGCTTAATTCTATACTATGAATATAAGAACCTTGAATACAAGACCTGCAAGGTGGCAGCCCTGCAGAGTGAGGAACTGTAATGCCTTGCTGCTTCTGTGTGTCTGTCTTCCCTTCCTAAGGAAGGATCTCCTGCTTTGCAGGTTCCAGCAATTCCAATGACCTGGACTCTGTCAATTGATGATGGAACCAGGATACATCATCTGAGCCTTGGGCAAGCCATGCAGCAAGGCTATAACTTTCTAACTGATGGCCACAACCTTATCTTTCAAGTGGCCTTTACTGCCACTGGAGTTGTTACCTACAAGGTAGGTGAACAAAGAATTGACACTGAGGAGACAGTGCTGCTTTAACAGAGGCTAGATATCTCCCTCCTGTAGACCTGTGGAAACCTGTAAACAGTTCAGCCCTGTAAAATGGAGAAGCACAGTGTGCAACTCAGCAGCACAGCTGATGGGCATCTGAGTGCAATCCTAGCTATAGCCTGTTCTGTGAATATCTGACTGGCAGTGTCATGAGCAGATATTTTTTTGAAAGGGTGTTGAGATGGAAAGAAACTACTGCTGCAAACATGAATAGCATGAACCAGGCATAATAATGGCACTGTGGGGTTGGTCCTATGATGGATCATGAGCTGAGTATTCTTTAATGGACTTATCTTTTTTTTATCAGCACAATGATAAGGTGATTTACACAGTGGCATTCAAGCTCATGTATGGCCCTCCTGAACACAGACTGACTGCAGAGTCAAGAATGCTTTGTGCACCAGGTAATGCATGGAGACAGTCAGAACCTGGCCTGCTTCTGCCCTGAGGAAACTGGTGTTGTATTTAACAAAGATGTCTTTGCAGGTCCAGCAACCTGTAATGCAACACACATGACTGTTGCCATCCCAGCCTTCCCAGGGACTCTTATGGCTGTGGGTGTAGAAGATAAGACCATCCTCATGGACCAGCTTCAGGAAAATGGGATTGCTCTGGATACAAAGAGAGGGGTCAAGCTGCATATTAGCAGGGGAGTCCTGAAGTCCAGGGTGAGTTCTCAAGTCACAGGAGTCAGTGTGATCATAACTCCTTGGTACTTACTGAGAATCAGAGCACAGTAGCTTTGACCTTGACTAAGCACCTGTCAAGTTGGCCATGTGCCCTGTGGCTGGTTGAGAGTGGTTGTGATTAAGATGTGAATGCAAACTGACTTTATAATAGATAGGCCTCACTCAAAGGTAACTTGAGCTTCATGAAATCTCTTGGCAAAAACAGCTGGAGGTGAAAATGTTCCTCTTGGAGTGGGTTGGTATTTGGCATGCCTGGAGCAATGCAAATTAACAAACTAGCAGAGTGTGGAGAGCACCATGGCCCCAGGTCGAAGTGAAACACTCTAACATGTGCACATGAGCTCTTGTAGTTACACTCCAGGGGAGTAACTCTGTCTTTCAGCTGCATGGGGAGAGCTGCTCAGGACTTCAGTCCTACATGTCCTCTTTGAAACTGGCTTTTCACTTCCATGGGGAGACTGTGGCAATGGTGATGCATCCAGAGTGTCCCTGTGAACACCGTGCACCAATAAGTAAGTGACTGGCTTCTGCAATGGACTCAGCCTAGTACTGCTCAGATAGTAATCCTTCAGCATGCCTTGTTGTTTCACTTTCTTGTGAAGGTCTAGTTCATCTCTAGCCAGGACACAACAGCTCTTGGTAGACTGAGCTGTCAATGACTGGCATGATGATTCATGTGAATCTCTGTTACAGCTGCTGTATGCACACAGGATGGGTACATGGATTTTGAAATTCTTGCTGATAGCACTACACCACCACTAGACTTGGATACACTTAGGCTCAGAGATCCTGCATGTCGGCCAGCCTTTAAGTCATCTTTGAATGACAGAGTTTGGTTTCGTATCCCACTGAATGGATGTGGGACCAGGTATTGGGTAAGTGTATAGCCAGGATTGATGGGGAGGGGAGGCTTCATGCATTGGGAAAGCCTTAGCTAATGCTGCTATCTCTCTGCAGTTTGATGGGGAGAAGATTGTTTATGAGAATGAGGTGAGGGCATTATCGGTAGACCTCCCACTGCGCAGGATCTCAAGGGACAGTGAACTCAGGTGTGTCTGGAAATCTCTTTGGGTAATACTTAATCCAGGATTATGCTATATGTGAACGTGACACTTACCTGCTCTTTCCTTTTTACAGACTAACGGTCTTGTGTTCCTTCAGCAATGGTGATGCCTCCCTCAGTATAAGGGTAGACAACTTTCCCCCTCTGGCTTCTTCAGTGAACCAAGGTCCCCTCTCCTTAGTTCTTCTAAGCTACCCAGGTAAAGCTGACTCTGGGCTTAAGTGGCTGGGAAGCAGTGGAGCTGGTGCGGGGGGGAGGATGTATGAGTGATATGTTCTGATGCATGGGTTTCTAATGACCTGATGTGCTTCCTTCCTTCCCTCCCACCCATGTTACTTGAGGCATCTGCCTCTAAATCTGTGACTCTAGGACAAGCTACAGCTGGTGGACTGAGTGCTGTTGAAGAGCTCTAGACCAGAGCTTCTTTAGGACTCTTTGTATACAGACTTATCTAACAAGGCTCTGGTTTTTGTAGAGGACTCGTACAGGCAGCCATACCGTGATGATCAGTACCCAATAGTAAGGTACCTACGGCAGCCCATCTTCCTGGAAGTTCAGGTCCTGAATCGCAATGATCCCAACCTCCACTTGGTACTAGATGACTGTTGGGCCACAGCTTTACAAGATCCAAGCTCACTTCCCCAGTGGAATATTGTTGTTGATGGGTGAGTGTCCTGCCAGAGTCCTGCAGTTCTGGCAGTGTGTGGGAGGATTCTGTAATTTCTCCTGCCTCTCCCTTGGGAGCAGAGCCCCAGGTATAAGGGCTTCACTTCAGGTGGCCTTCAAGGTACCTTGATGGTGCTGCCCTGGTGTGCTGGGGCTTGTAGGAAGATGTCAGCACCTCTACCTCAAACTCTGGCTTGCTCCTTTTTTTTTAAACAAAACTCAAAAAAAAAAAAAACAAACCCACCCCACCAANAAAACAAACCCACACCACCCTCCTGCACCCCAAATGAATCACTGATCTCTACCTTGCTGTTCTGACTTGCTGCTTCTTACCCATTGGCAGGTGTGAGTATGACCTGGACAGCTACAAGACTGTCTTTCACCCTGTGGGGTATGGTGTCAGCTATGCTAACTATCGCCAAAGGCTGGAAGTGAAGACTTTTGCCTTTGTCTCTGGTGATAAAGTCCTCCCTGGCCTAGTAGGTGACATTTGCCACCTTGGAGCAGTAAGTAGGAGCACTTTTTGTCTCAAAATGAATGGACTTCTCATTCTCTGTCCTAGGTATACTTCCACTGTAGTGTCCTTATCTGTAACCGTTTTCAACCAGACTCCCCTCTGTGTGTTACAAGATGCCCTAGGCCATCCAGAAGCAAGCGAGGTAATGTCTAAGTGGATGTTAGGTTGTACTGATCAAGGATAACCTGCTGTACTATGGGGTTAACTGCAACTATGTTATTGTCGTAGAGAGTGGGATGCCAGGTGTGAACTCTGCAATGGTGAGCTTGCAGGGTCCTGTCCTCCTTGTGCCAGAAGGATGGTCTGCAGCCCAAGGTACTAAGCAAGTGTGGTGCTGATGCATGTTGCTTAGGCTTAGTGAGGAGCTGTCTCCACAAACTATATCTTTCTGCTTGCTTTGTAGGGAACGCTCTCTTGAGCAAGGAAGCATGGGCTGGCATTACAATGACTACTGTTGGCATTCTCTCTCTGGTGTCCACAATGCTACTACTTCTGGCTCTTTTTAAATGCCTAAAGAGAAGAGCATTTCTGGTAAATGTGGCACATTAGTGTATTTTTACAAATAAACTTGAATTGCAAAAATCCTCTGGATGAGTTGTGTAGCTCTGGAGTTGTTGCTGTATAGCATTTGGGGAACTAGACTGGACAGAGATGGGTGTCTGTCTTGAGAGCAGTGCCACTGCTCATCAATGTCTCTCATGAAGTGCTCTAACTGAAACTAGAACTGGAGTTTTTAAAAGCTTAAGCTTTTTGGATAGGACTTGGGGATAATAGCTGCTTCCCCTATACTGGATGGCTTCCTTGCCTCTTTAGCCCATGTTATGGGGTGATTGACAGGGTGCTACCTTGTTTCTTCTGATACTGTAAGAACTGGGTTCTTATAAGATTCTGTAGAGTTCTGCTCTTTCCTAGGACAATAGAAAAGGATTTAACTGAAGAAAAATATTACTTTAAGGCAAAGCATTGCTCCTTAACAACTGTACAGTTAACCTGCAGTGTTTAGGCCTGACATTGGTAATTCAGCATCAGCTAGACCCTTTACAGCAGTACACCAAATACTTGGTATAAATTTACTCCTAGTTTAGCTGGGGCTATATGAAAACAAGTAGTGTTTCATGACACCTGCTCTACAGAATCGAAGCCTGGCTGTGAATAACACTTCCTATTAGTCAACTAAATTACAAAAAAGTCTAGATTCAATCTTGGGTGAATATAAGGCTTTAATAAGGGCAAATGGTATCTGTGCAGTGAATGTTTTGTGGCACTTAAGTAAAAGTACAGAGATACATATTTCAGGTAACATCTTCAGTCTCTAATGCCTCAAGATCAATCTGTGCAGCAGTACTCAATGCCACATTGCTTTTCCAGGTGAAAGTAAGGCCAGTCATGACTTCACTTGGTTCTGGCTTGTCATAATAGAGTTTCTCCGTTGCAGGGTTGGGGAGTCCAATGTGTAAGCTATAGCATGTAAACAGCCTTAAGCTTATTGCTAGTGAAGGTGAAAATGAATTAACTGGCTATAAAAGACAAGCAAATTTCTTGCTGAGTCTGTCTTTTTTAAAGACCAAGAGAGCTGCCATATTAATGAGTTATTTCAGTTTGTCAGCACTTCTAGATCTTAAAAAAAGCTTCACGTATGCATGGCTTAGCTGTTGCTTTCTGGCTTAAAGCATGTTCAGGAAGTGCTCTCTGGCACAGGCTGATGTGCTCTATCCCACAGAGGTGTAGAGACCTTTAGTTGCCTGAGACTCAAGCTCAGTTTCAATGTATAAAACAAAATTCCACATAAGGGAAGCTTGAGAGCAACATTGAAGTGGTTACAGAGGACTTGGCTGATAAAGAATGTGCCATGTCATCTGTATTTGTATAGCTCTAAGTATGCTGTTTCCAAAAAAAAAAAAAAAAAAAAAAAATGCTTTGAA
>VZTL01063324.1:71408-83284 GCA_013400535.1 Scopus umbretta
GCAAAATGCTTTGAAGCAGGGATTTTTTTCTTATTTGGTTTCATGCCTCCCTGCTACAGGCAGGGAGGACTAAATGTGATTGAATAAGCTGTCCTAGAATAACTTAACTTTATCTACTTGTATCTCCAGGACTAGAAAGCAACCAAGTAAAAGTAGGTTCTTAATTTGCTTGTTTTATGCCTTCAAATAGGTTTCAATACTCTAGCTCTGTTCCTGAGGAGCTGAAGACCATAATATAGTGCTTCTCTGGCTGATTTTTAACTACACTTGAGTCAAAGATCACATGCTTCTTGAGGCTGAATGAAGCTCAGCAGTGGTATTGCAAAACCCTGGCTGTTCAGCTGTGGTCTGGGGCTGCCCTTCTGTACTTCAGGATTAAAAGCCCTGTTCCCCTCTGCTCTGGCATCAGTGTGCTGCTGTTGAGCACAGCTGCCCTTCTTACTGGCCATGTTGTAGTTACCCCTTAGGCAGCCAACAGCCCACCTGTGGTGTAGGGACATGGGCACTGAAGGGAGGTGGACCTGTAGCTAGTGATAGCCTGGTCCAGTTCTCTCATACTGAAAACCAGCTTCAGGATTTCTAGTCACTTCACCAACCAGCAGATGCTTGGTATCTGCCTCTTTAATTGGTACTAAGCTCTTGAAAGAAATTATCTCATACTGCCAAGTGTGCCAGCTGATGGCTACTTTCTCTTCTGTTGCAGTTAGCAGTAGTTTTCTGTTGTTGGCAATCTGTAGATTTGGTCCTCATGTTCAGGTATATTGCTGTTAGTAATGTATTCTTAGAAGGCTTTTTGATGCCCTGTCTGCTTGTTCTGTTCCCCGTAGACCAACTAACTAGTTATTTTGGAGATTCTAGTGGCTAATAACAAAGCCAAGAGCACTTCTCTGAAGTAGAAAAATGTCACCCTTTCCAGAAGAGATTTTGTGTTCTGCTGTCACTTAAACAGCTTATAAATGAGGTATCTATATTGTAACTGTCTAGGTAACAGACAAAGTTTTCCTAGCTGACCCAGTTAAAGGGAGTAAGAATGGTCCCTAGTATTGCCTTGCTCTCTAGCTGTAAGTTTCAAAGCTCCCCTGTGAGAAAGGCAATACAATTACTGGTGCTTTTAGGGTGAAAGAGGCACAGAGGGAGCCTGCTAATGATCCTGCTAATGATTATTGATAAGCGAATAAATGCATTTTTATACTTGGAGTTTGGAGGCTAAAACTTAAGTTTCTTGAGTCCTTATCTAATGCTTTTTAACCTGCTAGATTACACTGTATTGCAGTGGTGATCAGCCAGGGATAATGGGGTGCTCTGAAGAACAAAGGTTTAAAACCAAGGTCCTGTTTAAGAGGATCATGAATAGGTTTGTTGCTTACTACTACCAAATTATTTCTGCTTGTACTACCTTATTAGCCTTTCTGTCATTGCATGATAAACACTTCAGGCTAATTGGTTGTAGGAAAATGTTTTTTTGCTTACTGGACTCACTGCAGGTTTATTGCCTTTACTTTTCTTGTGGTGTTCCACTACTGTCAGGGTAGAGAGCATTCAGTGTAGCGCTCTCACTCTGATAACTATTTGTGGCTAGTACGTAGCCACATATGTGGCTACTGTATCTCCTGTATCAACTTATGAAACTGAATACTGCTAGTTCTCTTAATATCTCCTCACTGAAGATTTGGCTTTAATGATGACTACAATACTGAATTTCCTGAGCCGTCTTGTTCTGAAATCTCCTATTGCTGTATTACATTCCTGTTGGACTTTGCAGCCAATTTCCTTTTTGAAATGCTTATCAAATGCTTTTGTTCACAATTGTGATTCCATTCAATTGGTTTTTTTAAATTCATGTTGTGCTAACATCTTTAGTATGTGCAACTCTTCCAATTGCTCTTGTAAATTTGAGCTCTGTGCTGCAGCTGAAGATTAAAACCTGGCTTTATTTAAATTGGCCAGCCAACACCTAGCACTTGTTCCAAAATGTTACTGGGGGGTCAGGGGGGAAACCACCCAAAAAAAGCCCTCTTGCTCTATACTGTGTGATTCAGATAACTACAAAAGGTCTTTGGAGGAGCATTGACAGTGAATCTTGAGCCTGCCTCTTCTGAACACAGCAGGCTAGAAGGATATTAAGAGAACTCCCACAAAGTGGAATGGACTCCTCCTGCTGCCAGAGCTGATGGTCTGGCAGCCAGAAGTTCTATGCCCATTCAATGGGGGCACCAGGAATACATGATTTTTGGGGTCTCTGAAAATTGAGGGAGTAAACAGCATCTTTCTTGCAGGGAGGAGGTTGTGAGTAACAATAAAACTGTCTTGTCTGTAACACTTGCCTGCTGAAGCAAAATAGAGTTGTGCTGATACTTGGAAGAGAAGCTATTTATTATGCCTGTTGTTTTTCCTCTCCCCTAAGAGGTGTTTAGACTGCAAAAGAAAGAGGGAGCCTGTAGCAATACATCACTTGTTAGCTTTCTAGCAAGTTTTCTTTACATACAAGTCTTCCTAGTCTGTACAAAAGTCAGAAAACTTTTCCAACTTATTAGTGGACTGAAAGAGGTTATAAAGATTTGATGTGTCACACTTTAGTGCTATTTGCACTATTAATATTCTTCCCTATTGGAAAAGTCAAACTCTGGGTTTAATATGTTGCCCCTCCTCTCTCCAAAGAAATGCTTTCCAAATTCAAGTTTGAAGGAAATTACCATGTAACCATATAAACTAAATACCGCTAGGTTGCAGGGAGCCACACAGGGTTTAACAGTAGCTTTAGCCTGCAGGCAGAGAGAATAGAGAGCATTAATGCCACCTCATTTGATGAGTGGTTGTACCATGTGAACTTCATTAAACTGCATTTGACCTGTGGGTTCCTTACATTCTGCTAGGTTACAACAACTGATCTCTACTCCTCTAGGACTTGATAACTGGGACAGCTCTGTTAAACTGAATATTGACTTGCTACACCATTTTCTACCCTTGCTGCAATCAACAGTACTGGAGCGTCTGTGCTTAGTGCCTTCACTTATATGATATTGTTTCCTTTGCTTTTGTTTGGTACTAAAATACTAAATTTCAGGGGGAAGTCCACTTCTGTAGTCATATGTGAAGAATGTGACTTGTACCACTAAACAAAATGGTGACAGAGCCCTGAAGTGCTAGGATTAGCAAGGTTCAGATACTTCCCTTTTAAACACATAAATGCTTGGAATTCTATCCAAAGCAAGTACATCATAAACCCTCCATACTAGGGCTGGTAGCCGAGCAAAATGTCGGGGACCTTTAGGTTTACTGTCCCATAAGTCAAGCCTAAGATCTTTCTTTACGTAACCTGGCATGAAAGGTGGTAGCACTCAGAACTTCAGCATGGCAAGAAATATAGTGAATGAGTTTTGTTAAAAGGTCAGTGTTATGGGGTTTTTTTTAAGTGTCACTGCAGTTCTTTGCAGCTTTCAGTATAGATGAGGGCAGCAATACCTGTAGATGTAACAGAGTCCATTTGAAGCAAGGCAGTTTCAGTCATGCAATCATGCTTTTTATTTTGCATTCTGTACACATCGCCTTACACAGTCAAGGAAATGAGGCATAAAAATAGTTGTGTGTGACAATGAAAAGGGATGAAAGAGTTCTGTTGTTCTACGAGTGTAACAGCCTTAGGTTAAACATTGTCTGGCAAGTCTGTGCGAACAGGGAGAGTGATCATCAGAAGTCCAGCTCTGCGTTCTCTGGGCTTGCAGGGCTTCAGATCAAGTCAGAGGACAGACTCTGCTAATGCTAATTGTCAAGCATGGTGTACGTAAATAGTACAGGGCTGAGGGCTCATCTGCCACAGTCCCTACTTCACTTAATAAGCATTATTAATGAGTTATTTTTGATATAACATCTTTCAGGTATATTTTCTAAATATTAATGGAAATTCCATGCAAGGAGAGCATGGAGTACTGAGAACATGATAATTAGGAAGGCTTTATGCTGTTGCTAATCAGTTAATGTCAATAGAAGTACAATGAAATGATTAATTTCACATCAGAGCCATTTATTTGTAAGTTGTTTTTACTACCTATTACCAGCCTTATAGGGGGTAGGGTTGGAATTATTACTTAGGCTGTTGTCCAGCAAACCACCTACTACACTTAAGTCCTGTTGACTTAGCACTTGAATGAAATAAGAAGTATTTCTGTAAAAGCTAGAAGTGGTGCTTGATGAAGAGGGTTTATGTACTTGACAACACATTGCACTTAACTGTATGGGCTCTTAACCCTTCTGTGCCAAGAGAGGCTGATATTCTTAATATTCCCCCCTCCATCTTTCTCCTTGTTCCTGAGTGTGGGAAAAGACTGATGCATGTTCAGGTAGAGAAGTGTTTTCTAGTGTCTTATTGCTGGATGGAGTTTGCACTTCCATTCCAGAATGATTAGAACTTACTAAATAACATTACAGTGGCTGTTATGTGAATGCTCTGTAAAAGCAAAATGCTAGCCAACATCCCCATAAATGAAAATATTTCTCACATAGCTTGTGTAGATGAATCTAGAGATTTTCACAGTGAGGATGTTTAAAGTATCTTGCTTACCTTTAGTAAGGGTGGAGCTAAGAGCTTTACTTTTGGTCTTTGACTTCTATCTCTTCTACTATTAGTAGCTGGGGAGGTGAGACAAAGAGATTGCATGCAGTGACAGCTGTCCGGGTCAAAGGGAAGGTTGTTGCCTGGTTCCTCTCCCTGGTTAATATTGCCTGCTTAGAGGGAAACTGTCAGACATGGCACACGAGAGATCTGTTCTAGTCTCTGGGAGGATTCACTCTATAGTTCTCCCAGGGTGGTTCAGTTGTGCTCTATTAGTGCATATTGCAGGGGAAGTTTGAACAAAGACTCATATAGCTTATTTCAATCAAGGAAAACATGGGTTTGGGGCTTTTTTCTGCTCTACTTTGTAAATAATTTATCTCGGAGCCCAGCCGTATTCATTCCTTTCCTCTTCCAGTATGAGTGCTGGTGTTTCAATCCCCCGTTGAAGTGTGTGAATTTTTAAGCTTTAATTTTTTGTACAAATACAAAGAACTCCTTTACTGCATTCAGGCCTGATGTCCCTCTCTTCTGACGCACACGGGGGGGTGAAGTGTTAATGATGGTGCAGCAAGACAAAGCATAAGAAGAGAGAGTCAATGAACCTGTTGCATGTGGAATCAGCACTGAGGTCTCTGCAGCTTGTGTTCAAGTAGCTATTTCAGGAACTGTAGCAAAGTTGGCTGCTCCAAATTTCCTTAGACTCAGGCTATTTGGGGTCCCCTAGGATGTAGACATTAGGGCTGCAGGAGCGGCTGCCCCTTGAGGTGTGTTTATGCCTGAAGTAAGGGCCAGTGAATTAGGTCTTTGGGGTTGGGAATGGTGCCACCATGGTGGGAAAGGCTCCTGCTGGGCTGGTGCTGTTCTGCAGGAAGCTAAGAGAGCGGTGGAGAAAACAGGGCCTTGGCACCATCTCCCCAGCCTACCTTGCTAAGGATGTCTTAGCTCTACTGCAGTGTTTAATAATTTAAAACAAAAATAACCCCCAAACAACATACACACTTACTTGAGGGATGGCCTTACTGCCCCTAGTGAAAACACCTGGCCCATGCTGACCTAGTTCTGTTTCTTCAGCATTTCCCTATCAAAAACCATGCTAATGTGGTGAGGGAATAGCACTGAAAGCAGGTCTTATTAAGAAGATATGGTGAGAAGCTTTAAAATCAGTGCCTGATAATGCGCAGAGGTCAGGGCAAGCAGGAGTGGAACTGTTCCATGTTTACCTGCTGGTAATTGAGAATTCATGGCTTTGGCTCCTGACAAGTGCTGATGACAGAATGAATTACATAATGAAAAATCTATTTAAAATGGAGAAGGAAATGGTTCATGTGAGGCCGGGCTCTGAGCTGGAATAAATTCACTTGCCTTGATGCCTGCTCAGTTTATTAAGTAATGCCTGGTCCCTTCAGCAAAAGATGAGGGTATAAAGGAAATCCAGGGGAAATTATTAGATCCTTTCAGCTGTGTATCTGCATATGAGCTGTGGTCTAAAGCTCTGAGTGTTGTCACTTGAGACAGGTGTAAGTTTTATTGCTCTGTCTTTGGAAGTGCCTCCTGAAGCTATTGGAGACAGCCTTGCCTCAGGGATTGCTGGCTATGTGGTTTTGTAATAGTTGTTAGCTGAATTAATATGCCATTAAAACAAATAGCTCCTGACAATCTAAAGAGTTGGCGATAAGGATCCTCCAAGTTACTGAGTGCATATAAATAATCATGGGTACACTTCATTTGCAGTGTTGATGCTTGTTACTTTGTAAGAGCGGGAATAAATCAAGGTAGTGATGTTTTTAACTTTTAATTTATTAAAATATGTTGTACATTCTAGCAACTGTGCATTTGTGATAATGAATGTGATCTGGTTTTATGATCCTTTAAAATACAATAGCATTTTTAAAGCAGCTTTAACTGATCTACTGTAAAGAGGCAAATGTTCCTTTAAAACTGAGTAGAATGGCTTTTGCCTGTTTTTCTGGATGTAGGTGCCTGCTATTGGTAGAATAGTAGCATTTTAAAACTAAAGCCCAGAGATTTTTGGTTGCCATGTGCAGCAAAGTAGTTCGATTGTCAGAATGGATGCTCTGGGGTTTCTACTGTCAAGTCCTTTCAAAATTGCTTGACGAGCACATGAAAACTGAGCCACCTACAATTGTGTTGAAAACCTGAGCAATATGCTTCAGTATGTGTGTTTAGTAAAGACTTGCTGTCAGCTGAGGAAATACTACAATGACATGTGTGTGCACATGATGCACCAACAACGGTAAGAAACTATTCTGTCGTCTTTCTTAATGTGTACAGAATCTAATTGTTACTATCACTATAAAGCAACTTGGTAACTTAGTGACAACTACTCTTTAACTTGGGTTGCTGTTGTCCCTTAAGATGGTACAGAAATGTCTCTGTGAATAAATATGCTGCTAAATACTCTCTTAAATATATGTGAGACTTTTTATTTGACTTCTTAACAATTGCTGATTCTGGAAAATAGGTAGTTTTGCTGGCTTTAAAGTGACAGAGAATGATTGATGTCTTGCCTGCTGTTAAAGATGTCATGGAGCTGGTATGTTGGAAGAGAGATGAACACAATTGTCCTATTAAAATCTTCATGAAGTGTGTTATGCTCTTGAACCATGTTGGGGAGGGGGAGGGAAGTGATCCAGAAGAGTCCAAATTCCTTATTTCCTCCTTTAAGTAAGAAATAAAACTTGAAACTCCCCAAGTTTCAAATGGTGGCAGTGTCTTAGCCTTGGGCTCTGGGTTGCTGCTTGTCTGGGGTTTTGCAATAAAATGATTTTAGTATGTGGACTAAGTTAATAAAATGCCTGAAAGCTTTTTCATTTCCTGGGGAGAACATAATGTATATTTGTCAGGGAAGATATAAATAAGAACACAAGGCCAAAGATTTTGCCCAAATGCTGTGCTACTACTTTGTCTCCAGGCCTGGTAAAGCTCTATCCCATAGGATATGTGGTGTGTGGTCCTCACCTGCCTGCCACTGCCTGGGTGTTGGGCTGGGAAAGGAGAGTGGCTGGCTTGCAGGGCATACCCTAATTGCAGCAGGTCTTGCTACCTGCCAGAGATGGACACCAAATGCAGCAGTGGCTGCCCTGACTCAATTGTATCCCCTGAATGCTTTTGTTTCCATATGGGGAAGCCTGCTCTGCAGCTGCTGGCCTTGCAGGGACCCCAACCTGCCTCTGGAAATTTGGCTGAGCAAGATGTAGATGAAGGGGTTCAGACAGCTGTTGACATAACCCAGGCTGATAGCCACATTGTAGGCATAGTAGAAAGGCAGTGTGGGGTAAGTCATGGTGAGCTGGGCCAGTTGCAGTATGTGGAAAGGTGACCAGCAAATGAAGAAGGACACAGAAATAGCAATTGCTGTATGGGTCAGGTTTTTTGTTTGTGCCCTGGTGCATCTTTGGCTCATCAGTGCTTCTGAGGACCTGGCCATCTTGAGCAGAATCCTTCTGTAAACCACTGTGATGAGGGCAAAAGGGATGGCAAAGGCCAGGAAGAATTGGTAGAGAGTATACTAATAAGTGTCCCTCTGGGGATCTGGTAGATGAATCCCACAGCCTAGTAGACCTCCAGGCAAAGGGATGAGCTGAGAATACATCCACACAGGTGTAATGCTGAGGAAGAAAAGGGCCTAGAGCACATAAACAAGGAGGATTGCCACCAGGCGCTTCCTGAAGCGAGTGGAAGTAAAGGGGTAGATAGTGCTCAGGTAGCGGTTGATGGACATAGTGGTGAGGATGGAGGTGCTGGTGAACTGGCTGTTGGTGTCCAGGGCAGTGATGATTGTTCACATGGTCTCCCCAGAGCACCAGGCTCTGTTCCCCAGCAGCTGGTGGATGAGGAATGGCATGCCCAGGAGGAAGAGCAGGTCTACCATGGAGAGGCTGATGATGAAGATATCTGGAACGCTAGTGCTAGAGCTAGATTTCTTTAATACTGTGCAGATAAGCAGGCTGTTACCAACAATGCCCAACAGGCAGATAATGCCAAACAGGGTGGGCATGATGAAGCTGCCATAGCTCATCCTGCTGGGGTCACCTGCAGAGACAAGTGTAGGCAGGAAAAAGCTGGCTGTGCCAGGACCACTGGTGAGGACATGCTTTGTGGATATTCTGGCTTCTAACAGACAATGAGTGCTCTAGATGCAAACAATAGTGGATTTCTTGGGCACATGTAGGACAAGGAAGGGCTTTTTGTGTGTGGCTGTGTCTAACCACATGCAGGCATTTTCTCAGCAGCTTTCATGAATGTATACATTAAACCTTGTGTCTAATCAAATGTGCTTATACCCACTCTTCCCTTCATATGTATGAACACAAACACATATTAACAATAGAATGAAAGAGCACCACTATGTATATCATTCCATATATATTCCATCCTTTCAAATGTATACATATATAATGGATATATGTTTCAATAGATATATTAATATATCTGACACATATGTTGCTGTTGCTTAACTTTATGGATATTAATATTCATATTTGGGATTTCTTCAAAACCATATCACATAAGTGATTTTTCTTTTCTTCCCTCCTGCCTACACCTATTATAGTTTATATACTAATGTATATTTTCACTTACCTGTTTATTGCACTTACCAGGCAGAGACAAGTTTTGAACAGCCGTGGAGCTGTTGGGGATGCAGCTGTTCAAGCTTTCAGTGTGATTTGTTTTAAAGTCCATCCTTCAGGAAAAATTGGTCCCCATCAGCAGCTTGAAGATGCTAGTGTTTCATGTTGAAAGACTAAAAGTGGCAGATTGCTTGGAGATCTGTGGGGTGCTCACAAAGCCTAAGCATCAGCAGAGGCTGTTAATGCAGGTTAAAAAGCAGCTCTTCTGCTCCCTGCACCACCACCAGGCAAAAGTGACACCAAGATGAAATGAGGCAGCGCCTGTCACCGGGCTGGCAGCAGGGTGCTGGAAATATGCTTGCAGGGAGAGCAGAACTTCATTTTAGTGCTGAAGGCAGCAAATCAGGATCCACTCACGGACTAAGCAGTGAACTCGTGCTCTGGAGAGGCAAATGGGGCCTGGAAGTAAATAAAAAATTCACTAAAAAAGAAAAAAAATCCACTAAATCAATAATGGGTAGCCAGCACTGTGAGCACATTTTGCTTTTAGAGTCTAATTGAGTATAAATATCTCAATACAATTCTGCAAAGAATCATCTTAACCTAAAGTCAAGTTTGCAGCAAGCATAGATTGGGGCTTATCTCTTCAGGTTCTGAAGCAAGATCATCCTGAAGTGGAAGGCCCAGGCTGTGTGAAGTATGTGGAAATCTGATGTTTTCTGGCTATGCTAGAGAAGTTGCAGCACAGATGATAAACAGCATCATTACTTCCCTCTTGTGAAGTGCTTTCTCCATTCCAATTTGAGGCCTTGAGCACAGTAATAAAGTTATATAAGTTTCGTTTTAGGCAGACTGATAGAAGAGAATAGGAGATAAACAAAGGACTTATTTTCAAGGTGTGTTTGAAGTTACAGCAGTTTGGGGTGTTAAAATGGGCAAACCACTGGAAACATTAAATATTTGAGGTGGTGACTGTTATAAACAATCAGCTTGCACTAATCTCTGCCTTATTTCCCTCATAACTGTTAGTCTGCTCTTAGCAGCCAGTAAACTCCTGGATTGAAGGTGTTGCTGTCTAGAAAAGTAAGATTAGGAAAGTAAGGTTAGACTCAAACTGTATCCTGACTATGGGGGCCAATAGTCTGTTGAAAGGCAGGAAGGATTTGTAGTGACTAGAATGCCATTTCAAGGCTTACTTTTTGCTAGCTGTAAGGATTTCTAGCACTTACAAGTAGTTATTATTTCAGTACTTCACAGCTCTTAAAAGCAGGCACTGGTCCATTTGCACAGGGGATAATATATTCCTTTTACCATGTCGTGTGAAATACCTCCTTCACCTCCATGCCCCCAGCATGCTACCTACTTGCAGTCTCTTCATTTGCAAACACCAGTGTCTCTCAGTTTTTTACAGTCCAGTGAATGCACTGGGGAATTTGCTTTTAGGTTGTATTAAACACAGCTGTGATTTGTATCACTGGGCGTAATTAAGAGCAGTGTTCTATCCCCCCACTGATCATCACTTGCTATAATTGACAGCAGCTGCAGATTTGATCCTAAAGTGGGGATAGCAGCAATGAAGAAGGAAAAAAAAAAAAAAACCCACCAAAAAAACCTAAACCAAAACACAAAACCATGAACACAACCCAAAACAACAAAAAACAAAATCCAAACCACCAAACATGTACATATATTCATGTTAAATCTTTGTTCCATCTTTTAGAAGGATTTTTCCAGGCTGAATGTCATATAAGCAGTATCATAGCACTAGCCTTTCTTAGAAAAAAAGTAGAGAAAGTACTTTCCTTGGTTTACTTGGTTTGGTTGTTTTTTGTTTGTTTTTTTTTCTATCACTTGTAAGCTATTATCAATTGGAAGTTAAGAAAAAAATCTGGTTGGGATAAAACTTTGAAGCACCTGAAAAAACCAAACATTTTATCTACTTAGTAAATTATGAAAGAAATCTCCTGTTATGGTCTCTGTTCTGTAAATCCTTCACATTTAGCTGGAACTTAGTAAAGACTAAAGGTCTTCATGAACTGGCATCAGGTCCTGTCTCCTCTTGGAGACAGTAACACAGAGTAGGGCTAAGGATGGTTTCACTCTACTGCTGAAATGTGGGGCCAGCTTATCACTACAGCTGAAAATGTTACCACCAATACTATATGGAACACATTATGGCTCAGATAAACTGTGACTCCATGCTGGAGTCAAACAGCATGTTAGTTTATGCAAAACTGGAGTATTGCACTAATTCAGTCCTGAGGATTCTGAATTTCCTTTACAGGCAGGAGGAGGAGAGTAACCTCATTTAATACACACTGTCTGTGGCTGTGGTGGGTCGACCCTGGTTGGATGCCAAGTGCCCACCAAAGCCGCTCTATCATTCCCCCTCTCAACTGGATAGGGGAGAGAAAATACAGCAAAAAGCTCATGGGTCAAGATAAGGACAGGGGGAGTCTGTTTTGCCTTTAACAGTAATTGGTGAGTGATCTCTCACTCCCCAAAGCGGCTCTATCGCTCCCCCTCCTCCTTCACTGACCTTGGTGTCTGCAGAGTTGATCCTCTCACGTATTCTCACTCCTCTCTCCGGCTGCAGTTGTGCAGGTTCTGCACCCGCCCCCTTAAATACGTTACCTCCGAGGCGCTACCACCATTGCTGATGGGCTCGGGCTCGGCCAGCGGCGGGTCCATCTTGCAGCCGGCTGGCACAGGCTCTATAGGACACAGGGGAA